>SEYY01000428.1:77500-117500 GCA_009176605.1 Armadillidium nasatum
AAGGTTTGAGTTGCGTGTTTTTCGAAGAAGATATCGTAGTTGTGTGGAAGATTGTGTCGAGTAGAGAGATGGAGGAATTGAGTTTTTGAGGCATTGAAAACGACCATGTTTTCTTTGCCCCAATTGGAAATGAGAGATAGATCAGAGGTTAGTTGCTCCAAGGCCACCCTCCTTGCCTCTATTAACTGTTGCTGGGAGGGGCGTCTTTCAAAATGAAAAGAGTAATGAAGGGTGGAGTCATCAGCATAGGAGTGGATAGGAGATGAAGTAATAGAGAGAAGGTCATTAATGAAAAACAGAAAAAGTGTTGGGGATAGGACAGATCCTTGAGGAACACCACTATTAATAGATTTATAGGATGAACGGTGGCCGTCTACAACAGCTGCTATAGAACGACCGGAAAGGAAATCAGAGAGAAGGTCACAGAGAGAAGGATAGATTCCGAAAGAGGGAAGTTTGGAAATTAAAGCTTTGTGCCAGACTCTATCGAAAGCTTTCGATATGTCCAGCGCTACAGCAAAAGATTCACCGAAATGCCGAAGAGCGGAGGACCAAGAGTCACCAGTAGAGCGTTTCTTTCGAAAGCCATACTGGCGATCTGAGATAAGATTAGAAGAATTGAGATGTTTCCAAATCTTCCTGTTAAGGATAGATTCGAAAACTTTAGAAAGAACGGAGGCTAAAGAAATAGGACGATAGTTAGAGGGCTGAGAGGGGTCCCCCTTCTTCGGCACAGGCTGAATGAGCGCACGTTTCCAGCAAGAAGGGAAGGTTGAAGTAGAAAGACATAGACGAAATAGTTTACCAAGGCAGGGTGCAAGCTCGGAAGCACAAGTTTTGAGAACCACAGGAGGAGGGATACCATCAGGACCGTACGCCTTCTTAGTGTTAAGCTCAGAGAGAGCAGAAGTGACGTCTTTAGAAGAAATTACAATTTTAGGCATAAATGAGTTAGAGGGGGTTGAAGGAGTAGGAACAGCTCCGGAATCGTCTAAGGTTGAATTTAAGGCAAAAGTTTGAGCAAAGAGTTCAGCTTTAGAGGAAGGCAAAACGGCAGTTGTACCGTCAGAAGATACTAGAGGAGGGAAAGAGGAAGAAGCAAAGTTAGAGTTGACATTTTTTGCAAAATGCCAGAAAGGGCGAGAGGAAGAGGAGCCAGAAAGATTATTGCATTTGCGACGGAGAAAAGAGTTTTTAGTATCTCGAAGAAAGATAGATTTGCACGATTCCGGGATGAAATATAAGATGCATGAGATTCTGGAGTTTGAAGACGACGGTAGTCCCTGAAGGCAGCATCCCTGCGGCGGATAGCATGAGAACAAGCAGAGTTAAACCAAGGTTTATTAGGTTTAGTGGAAGGGAAAGAATATGGAATGTACGCCTCCATGCCAGAGAGAATCACCTCAGTTATGCGCTCAGCGCACTCCGAGGGACCCCTCCCACGGAAACAGTAATCATTCCATGGAAAATCAGAAAAGTACGACCGCAAGTCAGACCAGTTAGTGGCACCGAAATGCCAGAAACGTCTCCTCGCCGATGGCGGGGGCCGTTCTTGTGGAAGACTTGAAGAGACAGGACAATTTAATTAAATTAATATTATATTTAATTATAAAAATAATAAATATTTCCTGTTGAAATAAATTTAAATTCAAATGTAATTTTTACTTATATATATATATATATATATATATATATATATATATATATATATATATATATATATATATATATATATATATATATATATATATATATATATATATATATATATATATATATATATATATATATATTATATTATAGAGTATAAAAATAGCATTTAATTCTGTAAAATTTAGAGATGGACTTAGAGGATCGAAGACTCTCGGTGAGTTTGTCGAACGATACACTGGGAGACATTCAAACTTTTATCAAATGGTCGAATATTTGGAACGACAAATCAGAAATTGTCGCTTGGATTCTCGAAATTAAAAACACTCAGGTACTTGTATTATTATTATTATTATTATTATTATTATTATTATTATTATTATTATTATTATTATTATTATTATTATTATTATTATTATTATTATTGTTATTACTATTATTATTATTATTATTTATTATTATTATTATTATTATTATTATTATAGTTATTAGTATTATTATTATTATTATTATTATTATTATTATTATTATTTTATTATTTATACTTTTTATTATTTATGTTATATTATGTTACTACTGCTAATAATTAATAATAATAATAATAATAATAATAAAATAATAATAATAATAATAATAATAATAATAATAATAATATTATTATTTTACACCTCTCTCAGATGCATACTTCAAGGAATGTTTGTGTTCCATATAATGGCGAGACTCGAGAAGAACTTTTCAATATGGGTGACCTTCCCGAAATGGGGTCAGGTCATTACGCCTCGAGGATTCGGGCCATTACTATGGCTATCGTTTCAAACCCAACACCCTGGTTTAACTTTAAATATGAGATATATATATATATATATATATATATATATATATATATATATATATATATATATATATATATATATATATATATATATATATATATATATATATATATATATAGATAGATAGATAGATAGATAGATAGATAGATAGATAGATAGATAGATAGATAGATAGATAGATAGATAGATAGATAGATAGATACATAGAATGATAGATAGATAGATAGATAGATAGATAGATAGATAGATAGATAGATAGATAGGGCAAAATGAACAAAGTTATTTAACATTACATAAATGTTTTTGATAAGAAGGAACCCTTCGCAATGTACCCCTTGTATCCATATCAGTGGAAATAGTATTCACACATACCTTGAGTGAATTCAGGAAACCCCAAACTTGCTGGTTTTAGAGCTTACTTTCCAGCCACCGTCTGTTCTGTGGAACTCCCTATCGCCTCTCTTCAAGGCTTCCGCCTGTACCAACCTGAGAGGTTTGTGTTAGGTTGGGGCTTGGGTGGGTTTTCTTTCTCACTTTATATATATATATATATATATATATATATATATATATATATATATATATATATATATATATATATATATATATATATATATATATATATATATATCACCTCTGGTGGGCAAAGGCCAGAGGCCTACTAAAATTCCACCAGAGTTAGGGGGAAAGTCGGGAACATGGTCAAATTAAAGGCCGACATGACTTGATACACAGCGTTTGAAGGTATATAAGTCATAGAAAGTTGGAAAAATAGATGAAGGAGGTGTGTTCCATATATATATAATATATATATATATATATATATATATATATATATATATATATATATATATATA
This sequence comes from Armadillidium nasatum, assembly GCA_009176605.1. NCBI lineage: Eukaryota > Metazoa > Arthropoda > Malacostraca > Isopoda > Armadillidiidae > Armadillidium > Armadillidium nasatum. Next base: position 80,841 of record SEYY01000428.1, read on the forward strand.
TATATATATATATATATATATATATATATATATATATATATATATATATATATTTAATAATTTTAGGCCCCCACGGAATATCAAACTATTTTAATAGTTAAAATCTTAGGAATAATCGCCTTGTGTGAAATTTGTGTGGCGGGCGTAGCGTACGTAGCATGGAGACGATTTCGAGCTTCGTCGAATGCATTGTTACGACTTTGGGAGTACGATAAATCATTCGATATTCGAGGATATAATATATATATATATATATATTATATATATATATATATATATATATATATATATATATATATATATATATATATATATATATATATATATATATATATATATATATATATATATATATATATATATATATATATATATATATATATATATATATATATATATATATATATATATATATATATATATATATATATATATATATATATATATATATATATATATATATATATATATATATATATATATATATATATATATATATATATATATATATATATATATATATATATATATATATATATATATATATTATATATATTATTATAAATTTTTTTTTTACCAAATTTTTTTTGAAAAATTAAAAAAACTATTATTATTATTATTATTATTATTATTATTATTATATTATTATTATTATTATTATTATTATTATTATTATTATTATTATTATTATTATTATTATTATTATTATTATTATTATTATTATTATCTCCTTTTTGTTAGAGGAACTTCCGAACATTACTGAAAACTTCCGACCGGAGTACATTTCTGAATCCGGAGTCAATTCTACCGTCGAAGAAACAAGAATCTCTCGGAAATGGCCATTTTGGGAGTGTGTACGAGGCCATTATGGAGAGAGGAGGAGAACGGACTAAAGTTGCCGTCAAAGTCATGCACAATAAATCCGGAATTAGTGAATTTGAAAAATTTCTTCAAGAGGCCATTGTTATGCAGCAAGTATCTACCATTTTTAAATACTAATAATAATAATGATGAGGATAATAATTATAATAATAATAATAATAATAATAATAATAATAATAATAGTAATAATAATAATAATAATAATAATAATAATAATAATAATAATGATAATAAATTTAATAATGATAATAATAATAATACGGATAAGGATAATGATAATGATGATGATCTTAATAATGATAATAAGAACAATGATAATGATCTTTAATAATATAACAATAATAATAATAATAATAATAATAATAATAATAATGATAATAAGAACAATGATAATGATCTTTAATAATATAACAATAATAATAATAATAATAATAATAATAATAATAATAATAATAATAATAATAATAATAATAATAATAATGATAACAATAAAAAATAAAAATATAATAAGTAATAAACAAAAAATTAAAAATAAATAAAAATTACAGATATTTCACTGTAATCACTCTTAAAGTGTAATCACTCCAAGAGTGTCTCAAGTGTTTACTCATACATTTTCTTCCACAATTCGATTTTTTTTTTTTTTTTTTTTTTTTTTTTTAACAGCAAAAACTAATTTTTAGAAATACAGAATAATGATGGATTAATATAGATTATTCACAATTGCTTGATGAGTGATCACCTTATTTAAAGGTTGTACAGTGAGAGTATAAGAGAGTGAGTGAGTGTGAGAGAGTGTGAGAGCGTGTGAGAGTGAGAGAGAGTGAGAGAATGTGAGAGAGAGAGAGTGTGAGAGTTTGTGTGAGAGTGAGTGAGTGTGAGGGTAAGAGAGTGTGAGAGTGAGAGAGAGTGAGAGAATGTGAGAGAGTGTGTGAGTGAGAGAGTGTGAGAGTTTGTGTGAGTGTGAGTGTGTGTGAGGGTAAGAGAGTGTGAGAGTGAGAGGGAGAGTGAGTGAGCGAACGAACGAAAATTTGCCAGATGAAATTCACTTCACAAAACTTTATTCAGATATTTACAGATTTTCAAATTTATAGTACGTCCTATACAACTAAATTCAATAATAATAATAATAATAATAATAATAATAATAATAATAATAATAATAATAATAATAATAATAATAATAATAATAATAATAATAATATTGTGGTTGTCCAGTTCTCTGAAATGTAGTTTCCTTTGAACACCAATGTTTAAAACACATATAATATTTTACTTCATTTAAAAATAAAATAATTTATAATAAATTACTACGAAAGCAATAATACTTTTGTAATATTACTGATAGTGCATATTATACAATAACCAATGCTTAAATTATGACTGAACAACCAAAATATTATTATTAATATTATTATTATTATTATTATTATTATTATTATTATTATTATTATTATTATTATTATTATAATTAATAATAATAATAATAATAATAATAATAATAATAATAATAATAATAATAATAATAATAATAATAATAATAATAATAATAATAATAATAGTTCAGTAAGAATATATGTACATTTTTTTAATTTTCCTAGCAAACGATATTATTGATCTTTCCTTTTTTATATCATCTGGTAGGTTATTATATAGTGTGACGGAGGTGTAACTTACTGCTTGTCGCTCTTTAGTAAGTCTGTAAAAAGGAGTTTTAGGTTGATGTTGTTTCGTAGGATTATTCTTCGTTCAGTTTGATTATTTAAATAGTTTGTTTTTTAAGAATTCATATGTATTATTGTTTATTACTCTGTGTATTTCCTTTAGGAAAAATATTTAGAAGACGATCAAATTGCAATATGTTAAGTATTTTGAATAAGGGTGGTTTTTGACTATAAAAATCTCTGCTGCCACTGAGGGGCCTTATGATTCGTTTTTGCATTGCTATGATTTGATGTTGGTTTGTTTTGGATGCTGTTCCAAATACTGAGAGGCAGTAAATTATGTGAGGTGAATATGTACGAAATATACTTTTCGCAGTACATACAGTAGAATGGATTTTGCTAATTTTACAAGGATGTACATATACTTTGCGAGTTTATTTACTAATGTGCTTGTGTTCTTTAAATGTTAGTTTTTCATCTATTATGACTTCCAGGATTTTTGCGATACTTGTGCGGGTTAATTCAATATCCTTTAGTTTAATTTTAAAATTATTCACTACGTTTTTATTGCTTATATAATGTAAGAGGTTTTTGTTGCATATTTAATGACAGTTGGTTTGAGTCGATCCACCTCGTGATGTTTTCTAAGTGCTTTCAACTTTTTTGGAGAGTTTCTGGGTTTTTGTCATTGATCAACATAGATATATCATCTGCGAACGAGACAGATAAGGAGTTATATAAGTTTATTTAGTCATTTGTATATATTGAAAACAACAGTGGTGCTAGTATGAATCCCTGAAGAACAGATTTTATTTATTGTGTGTTAGATAATATATCGCCCAACTTTACATATTGTTTCTTTCTTTTGAGGGAAATTTTAAACCACTGTAAGTTTGAGCCATCAAATTTCAGTATATTTAATTTGGTTAATAGGATATCATGATCTATTGTGTTAAACGCTTTGGTGAAGTCCAATACAAGAAGGGCAGATGAGTCTTTCTTCTATATTTTTATAAAGTTTTCCATTCAGACAGATAAGCGCGTCCGAAGTTGAACGCTCTTTTCTGAAACCAAACTGGAAATCGCTAAGTGATGAGTTTGAGGTGAAATGCTCGGTCAGCTGTTCAAACTTTATTTTTTAGGGAGGGAGGGATCGTATTTCTTAAAAATAAGAGTCACGCGGGAAATTTTAAGGTAGAGGGAAAGACACATGAAAGGATCGAAACATTGAATAAGTGAGCTAATGTGGTGGAAATGATGTCTGCCACGAGCTTGTGCTTGTGGTTTGGGACACTCAAGAAATCACATTTTTTAATTTTTAGGCCGGCATTTATATTTTGGAGATTTTTTTGAGTAATATTTTCAAATGAGAGTTATTACACTGAAAAAGTGCTAGTATGTCCTTTCCAATATTGATAAAATAACTATTAAGTGAATCTGCGATTTCCTTTTGGTCTGCTTAGGCTTCACCATTATTGATAGTTGGTTTATAATGTGGGTATGCTATTTGCTTTTATTGATCAGGTTGTTTATGAGGCTCCATGTTGCTTTTGAATTATTGCTTACCTTGTAGAATTTATCAGTGTAATATTTTCTTTTCGCCTTTTTTTAATAGTAGGTTCTACTTTTAATTGGTTGCCATAATTGTTATATAATTGAGGAGAATGATTCCTCGTTTGTAATTACGGTAGAGTTTGTGTTTTTGATTTATTGAATTTAATAATCCTAAAATTAACCATGGATTTTGGATTTTTTTACAGCCTAACTGCTTGGTTTTAATTTGGAAGGCTTCATGATAACACCTATATAATTTGACTGATAAGAGTATTGAATCTTGGGTCTATTTCTATCAGTTCATTGTATACAGAAGAAAAATCAATTTCTTTTACTTTATGTATGAATATTTTATTGCTAGTTTCATTTCTACTCTGTATTTTACTGTTGCAAATTAGGTTACTGGTTTTGTTTACATCCCATTGTACAATGGAATGATAAGTGAGGAAAGTCTGGATGATAAAAGATTTTACATTGCAATTTAAATTTCCCCAAATATGGTAAAATAGAGTGGGATTTTGTTTTCAATGTTGTTAGACTTAGTGGGCTATGCTATATAACATATATCCATGTGATGTCATGAGGTTCTGTAAAGGGGTGGCTCCTAATGAGGGATTTTTTGTTTAGCATATCTATATTAAAGTCTCCAGCAATCAAAACATTTGAATCATTCAAGCGGGCTTGAATTAAAGTATTCAGAGGGTTTATAAAATCCATTCTTGAAGAGTTTGGTGGTCTATAGATTTTTTCTATATTAAGTTTTATTTGCTTGGTGTCAATTTGAACAGCAAGTGCTTCAAAAATATAATTTTCAATTTATGTGATTACTTTTACTTTGTTGCAAAATTAGTTTCTTACGTAGGTGGAAACTCCAGTAGCAGTAATCGAATACTATTATTATTATTATTATTTTAATTAGTAACAGTAGTAGTACTATTTTTATATTTAATATTATTATTATTATTATTATTATTATTATTATTATTATCATTTACACCTTTCTTAATATTATTATTATTATTTACATCCTTCTTAATATTTATTATTATTTACCTTTTAATATTATTATTATTATTATTCACATCTTTCTTAATATTAATATTTTATTATTTACATCCTTTTTAATATTTATTATTATTATTTTTCACTGTTGACAGAGATCTGAATAGTAGCTACGTCCTCAAGCTCTTGGGCGTAGTGTGCGAGGGCAGAACATTTATGACTGTGTTGGAACTTATGGAGTACAAAGACTTGCGAACTTTAATGACAGGACCCTCACAGAGAGACACTCTCTCACCAGGTATGAATTCGGGACAAATCTTCTTCTAATTATTATTATTATTATCGAAAACTTAAACTCCCATTTAAAACTAACGGATCACGTGACTTTTAGTACTACGTGGCCAACTAAGCCAATAAGATTAGGTTGTATTACGGTTATAATGGTCCAAACGGAACAATGAGGTTAGATTTAACCAACCATCAAACTTAACCACCAATATGCAACACATATAATATTCAGTCCGGGTGCATGCTACCCAAAAACTACAGTACAAACCAATCTGTCTGAGCGCACGTCGAGCTCAAAAATATTCTGTAGTCAGGCGAGAGTATGCAAACAATAGTGTAAGAGTCTTCATTTGGTCAAAAGTATCTGAAGAAGAGACATATATTTAATTTGAGGGTTTTTCTTACAGTTTTGGTAATGTTTCATTTCACCAAGAATTTCCAACTTTGTGGTTTGCTTCGTAACTCTTTACGCTTCTCCCAAATTCCTTAACGCATGCAAAACGCACCTTCAGTATATAAATAATCTTCTACAATATAGAACAGTAGAAAGTTGGACGCAATACAACGACATTGTGATTTCTTTTTCCTATAAATGATTTGAAGCGTTCATTTTATCCGATGGTTTATATTTTTAGATATTAATTTGAAGATGATGAAAAATGTAAATTTACTTTGATTTTATTGAGTTTGTAGCCCTGACTCAACAGACATAACAACAACCAGTGTGTATACGTCTGGCTGTCAAATAGTATGCCAAGAAAATAGCAGGGTGTAGTAGTTAAGGGTAGGGGCTGTTAAAACTCTCAACCCCCATTGCATTATTTTGTAAACATTATATTTAAAAGGTATAAAAGATCAACTTTATAATCCAAAAGCCAGAAAACTTTAAAAATGTACCTCACATCTTTCTTTAATCACCTCCAAAATACATCGCAGACGCAGATGCAGACGCACACTCACACACTAATTGAGGGGATTTAGTAGATCAGAAACCTCGCAAAACATTCCTAGGCGCTAAACTTTGACTCGTTATACTGTTGATCATGTTTAAACACAAACGAAGAAGTAAAACAAATCCCTAAATGTTTCATGTTTTGTAAATTTTAAACTGAGTTTCCAGTCTCATTAAATACCTTTGTAAGGACAAACAAATTTCGTCCTTCAACTTGCATACGAAGTCCTCCACATGACGACTATTAACTCTTCTACAGGCTATGTATAGATAAGTGATGATGAAATAGAAACGCTTCTAACACACTTCAGACATACAGCTTCGAAACATTCAATATAATCAACGATATAGTCAACTAATATTTATAGTAACTGTATTCCAAATATCACTATATATATATATATATATATATATATATATATATATATATATATATATATATATATATATATATATATATATATATATATATATATATATATATATATATATATATATATATATATATATATATATATATATATATATATATATATATATATATATATATATATATATATATATATATATATATATATATATATATATATATATATATATATATATATATATATATATATATATATATATATATATATATAATCAGGTACTTCTGAAAATGGTAACCCAAGCAGCCGACGGACTTGCTTACCTATGTTCGAAGCATTTGGTTCACAGAGATGTTGCAGCCAGAAATTGTTTAATAAATGCGTCTTACACCCTAAAAATAGCGGATTTGGGGATGGCGGGACCCCCCTGTTACGAAGGGACCAAATGCACGTGTTGTTTCGTTTTCAATTTTGATTCTATGTTAAATACATTTATATTTATTTGCATTGAAATATCTTTGTGGCTTGTAAGGGTAATCATTTATGCCTTTCCTATAATATACAGATAATAAAAGCATAATAGTGACGAGGTGGATGGCTCCAGAGAGTCTTCGCTCCAGTATTTTTACAACAAAGAGCGATGTGTGGAGTTTCGGAGTACTTCTGTGGGAGATTAGTACCAATTGTCAAGTACCTTATAAGGTAGGTCTCTCTCTCTCTCTGTTTGTCTCACTCTCTCATTTACTCTTTCTCATCTACCTCAAAATTTAAAGTCATTTACTATTGATACTACTATTACTACTACTTCTATCTCAAAATGGAAAGGCATGTACTATTAATACTACTGTTACTACTACATATAATCATCTTCACCTCTGTACACTCCCAGAAAGGATTTTAACCCTGTCAGAGGGAAGAACATCCGTCTGGTCTCTAAACTTTTTTTCTCAAGGGAGCACCAAGAATATTAGAACAGAGTAAGGTGAAATTACCCTAACCTATGCCTGGAGGAGGTGCAATGCCACCCATGGACAAGACACCAAAACTATACCGATTGTAATAAGTAAGTACTGATGCCTCTTTAATTTTGGTCTTTTATAATTTCAGGATTTAACTCACGAAGGAAGTAACATTAGCCGTAGTAAAAGAAAGAGTGACTCTGTCCCCACCAGAGACAACAATTCCGCCATTTTTAAAAATCATGACGAGATGTTGGCAATTCGACCCAGAATCCAGACCATCTTTTATAGCCATTGTCAAATTTTTATTACAGGTAAGACTCGTGATAAGATAAAGGTTAAGAGCACACTTGCGATTTTCTGTAGCACGATTATTTAATCGCGCAAACAGAACACAAACTTTTTTTAGTGAGAATAGAAGCGATTAAAAAGATGAAATCAGGCTTTTTGATAACATGTGCTCTGAATTTCAGAAATAGCAATATATATATATATATATATATATATATATATATATATATATATATATATTATATATATATATATATATATATATATATATATATATATATATATTTTTTTTTTATTTCTCCTCCGGTGGGCAAAGGCCAGAGGCCTACCATTGTTCCACCAGAGTTGGGAGGAAAGTCGGAAACATGGTCAATTTACAGGCCGACATGACCTGATACACGGCGTTTAAAGGTGCTTAAGTCATAGGTAGTTGGGAAAATAGATAAGAAGTGTGTTCCAGACTTTACCAGTAGAGTAAATGTAAGATTGAGCATAGAGGTTAAGTCTGGGGTCAGAGAGTTGGACAGAGAAAGGATGAGACTGTGTAGAAAGACGAGTCGCACGAGCCCTTCTTAATGGAGGAGGTATGCGACGAGAGAGTTCAGAAGAGCAGTGTCCATTGTAATAGCGATAGTAGAGAGAGAGTGACACAACATTTCGACGGGCAGAAAGAGATTGGAGAGAATTAGTGAGAGCAGGAGAATTGATAAGGCGAAAAGCTCTAGACTCCACCTTTTCCAGGAGAGCTGTGTGTGTGGAACCACCCCAGATGTGTGAGCATACTCCATACAGGGCGAACAACACCCCTATACAGAGCAAGCAACTGGGGTGGTGTGAAGAAATACTGAAGGCGCCTCAGAACACCCAACCTCTTAGAAGCTTGTTTAGAAAGAGAGGTAATGTGATCTTTCCAAGAAAGATCACGAGAAAAAGAAACACCGAGAATATTAAGGAGAGATGAAGGTTTGAGTTGCGTGTTTTCGAAGAAGATATCGTAGTTGTGTGGAAGATTGTTATCTATATATATATATATATATATATATATATATATATATATATATATATATTATATATATTATATATATATATATATATATATATATATATATATATATATATATATATATATATATATATATATATATATATATATTAATTATTATTACTATTATTATTTTATTATTATTATTATTATTATTTATATTAATTTTTTGTGCAGTTTTTATCAAACGGTGACAGAGACGAGCTTGAAAACAATTCCTTCTACTTCAGTCGTCGTGATGACGAAATAAATTTCGGAACTCCTGAAGTTTCTGACGTTGGTTTCATCGATCTGAGTAAAGAAAGCAATTCGGAGACCTCGGATGACCTTGACCTTGACCTGCAGGAAGACAGGGATGTCGAAAGAGGTAAGACCTTTAAGTTATCCCTGTAAACCCAAGATTAAGGCCGTCTCTCGCAAGGAGGTAGGGGGAAGATTACTCAAGGTTAGGACTGTGACTTACTAGGAGGTAGGGAAGAGATTACCCAAGATTTGAAATGTATCTTACCAGGAGGTAGGGGGAAGATTACCTAAGGTTAGATCTGTAGTTCACAAAGAAGTAGGGAAGGAGACTACCCAAGGTTAGAACTGTAGCTCACAAGGGGGTAGGGAGGAGATTACCCAAGGTTAGAATTGTATCTTACGAGGAGGTAAAGGGAAGATTACCCAATGTTAGAACTGTATCTTACATGGAGGTAGGGGGAAGATTTCAGGGAATTTTTAGGAATCTCTGGACCATTTGCGAATTAGCAGTCAATTTTTTTCATACAAAATATAAATGGACCCCATCCCCCCAACCCCCCAATAGATTACGTTACATTACTGATTTTTCCCTCAAAATTATTGGCCGACATATTTAATAAGTTCAAAAATGAGGACCTTGAACCCTAGGCATTCAAAAACCACACTTACACCACAATAATAATAATAATAATAATAATAATAATAATAATAATAATAATAATAAAAGTTTGTAGAAATTTGTTATTGCTGTGTAGCAGTAGTTGTCTCTACTTCTGTAGTAACTGAATTTGATAATTATTATTATTATTTTAACAGGTCCTGACGTCGAAATCTCAAAATCGAAAAACGTTTACAGTTTTACAGTTCAAGAAAACAACCACAAAAAGAAATCTTCTCCGATTTTAAATTACGAATTTAATTTCCTAAGAAACTACAAAGAAAAGAGAAGAAAAGGACCGAAAGAGAAAGTGGGAATAAGAACAGATAACAACTTAAATAACGAAAATAAATCAATATTACAAAACAAAGTTTACAAATTCAAAAACCCAAAAACTTTAGAGGAAACACCAATCAAATTTTGTTCTTGCGACAAATTTCCTCAGTTACCGCTAGATGACGCAACAGTATGTGATGAGTTGCATCTATCGAATAAAGTATTTCCTCGACATACTTCTTGCCTTCCAAATGTTGGAAGCAGTTCCCTGTCAATGCGACAACGAGGTAGCTTATTTATTACCCAATCCTATCAATATTCCACAGTATTTTATGTGTCAATGCCCAGATTCTCTAGCGGAGAGAGAGGAAAGAGTTTTAACTTACCAAATGCCTTTTTCAACTACTAATTTCTTCAACAATTCAAGTAATTCTTCTCATGTTAAAAAATGTTGTTTATATTACTGTAATTGTAACTGCAGAGCAAAAGCAGTTTTAAACAGGCATAATCTTAATGAAATATGAGTCACCTGTTTTAAACTGACGTTATGTTATTGAAACATGAACCACCAATTTTATAGTGATGTAATTTTTATGAAATACCAGTTATTAATTGGTGTAATCTTAATGAAACATGAACCACCAATTTTATAGTGATGTAATGTTTATGAAATACCAGTTATTAATTGGTGTAATCTTAATCAAACATGAACCACCAGTTTTATAGTGACATAATCTTAATGAAACACCAGTTATAAATTGGTGTAATCTTAAAGAAACATAAACTAACAGTTTTATAGTGATGTAGGCTTAATGAAAACTGAAGTACCAGTTTTAAATTATAAATTAAAGTATAATCGTAATATGACATGAACCATGATTATTATTATTATTAAGTTATGTAATCTTTGTTGATTTCACTACACGCTGAAATGGTGTAATCTTACTGAAACAGGTCCAGTTTTAAACATTTATAATCTTAATGAAATATGAACCACTAGCTTTAAGTAAGTGTAACTAATCTTTATGAAACATAAACCACTGGTTTTAAAGTATAATCTTAATGAAAAATGAACCACAATTTTAAATAAATGTAATTAATCTTAATGAAATCTGAACCACAGGATTTAAAAGTGGGTTTATCTTAATGTAATATGAATTAGTTAGAAATAAAAAAAAAGGTAAACTAGCACAATGGAAAATTAAGCAATAGTGAGATATAATAAAAATACAATGAAGATTTATTGTTCGAGATTGGTTATCTTTCTTCGGGAGTTTTGCCATTAATCACATTCCCCTTATCTTCATATTATTATTTTTTGAATAACGCGGTGATGTTAAAATCCCTCCAAAAAAAATATTTGTAGATTATAGATTATAGAACCAGGATGAAGTGTATTTTCATGAAAAATAAAACACTGCCAAAAAATACTTAACGAGGTGAAGAAAAAATTTGATTGCTCAAATTATATACCATAGGGTCTCGGGTCTCATTACAGGACCAAAGTTTCCAAGGTGAAATTGTGTACAAAAGACTTTTAATTTTCAGTTTCTGATAGGGTCTATGTTTTTCTTTTCGATTAAATCAATGAAATCTAAAACTTCTATTACAAAGTAGAATCGACATTTAAAAGAATGTAATTTTCGTTTAACTGCCATAAAATAGTTTTATATTTGAATTCTTTAGTAGAGTTCTGCACCAAAACTAATTCTTTTGTATTTCCAATGTAATTCAAAGATTAAGTCGAGAGTTCTGCATCAAATCCAATTATTCTGTAATTACAGGAAAAATCTGTAGAGTAAAGGATAGTTTTTAAAGAATTTCCTTCCTCCCAAACTTCTATTTCTCACAGAATATTTTGGTTTTTGATGTATCAAAAACCAAAAGTATTTTAATAGTATTATTGGAACAATTTACAATACAAATTTAACTATTTCTGTGTTTTGGTGCAGATTGTTGATTTTTGTTACTTACAACACAATTCACAAAGGAAGATTTTGTTGCACCACAATTCACGAAGGAATATTTTGTTGCACCACAATTCACAAAGGAAGATTTTGTTACTTACACCACAATTCACAAAGGAAGATTTTGTTGCACCACAATTCACAAAGGAAGATTTTGTTGCACCACAATTCACAAAGGAAGATTTCGTTACAGTACAATTCAAGGGAAGATTTCGTTATAGTACAATTCACAAAGGAAGATTTTGTTACAGTACAATTCACAAAAGAAGATTTTGTTACAGTACAATTCGCAAAAGAAGATTTTGTTACTTACACCACAATTCACAAAACACAATGGAAGATTTTGTTACACTACAATTCACAAAAGAAGATTTTGTTACAGTACAATTCACAAAGCAAGATTTTGTTGTTACAGTACAATTCACAAAAGAAGATTTTGTTACAGTGCAATTCACAAAAGATTTTGTTACTTACACCACAATTCACAAAACACAAAGGAAGATTTTGTTACAGTACAATTTTCAGAAGAAGATTTTGTTACAGTACAATTCACAAAGAAGATTTTGTTACTTACACTACAATTTACAAAACACAAAAGAAGATTTTGTTACTTACACTACAATTCTCAAAGAATGAGCATTTTCTTGACATATTTTTAGTCATACAGATAATCAACAAATTGTTCAGCACTTTTTTGAGCCCCTTTGTTCACATAGTAAATAGGCATACCAAGTTTCCATAAATACCGTGGTTTAACGGTAGAGTGATCGACTCTCGTGTTTGAAGGTGATGGTTCGATCCCTCGTGCGGATCCTATTAAGAAACTTCCTAGAAAAGTTCCCCTCTTAGAACACGGAAATGCCTCTGTGGTGCGTATATATATATATATAATATATATATATATATAATATATATATATATATATATATATATATATATATATAATATATATATATATATATAATAATATATAATATATATATATATATTTATATATTATATATATATATATATAAACTTTACACCTTATGGGCACTGCCCTATTTAAAAAGGGGAACTTTCTGGGATCTACACGAGTGATAGAACCAACACAATCAAGCACGAGAGTAATTCTACCATTATGTAATGGTAGCGGCAAATAGGTTCAACATAAGTTAAAAGTTTCTCATCAAAAAGAGATAATGGTTTGTTCTAGAAATCTTAATAAAATATAGCTAATCAGTATAAACATTTTATGTTTTCTTTTTCATATTCTTGGACAATCATAAATTTTATCAGTACAATTCATCTAATATTAGCCAGGATGTTTGCCATATTTTATTTACACTTAAGTGACACCACCAGCAAAAAAATGGTCTTGGAAGTTTCTGAAAGGTTTTGGATACTTTCAACAAAAATTACTGATTTTATTGCAAGAACTAGTTTATATTCTTGTTGGGTATTATTAGGTTGTATATATATATATATATATATATATATATATATATATATATATATATATATATATATATATATATATATATATATATATATATATATATATATATATATATATATATATATATATATATATATATATATATATATATATCGTTCCACTTGAGTGAATTTGCATAATAGCAATGTTTGGTTTGGTTAGATTAGATAAGCATTTCTCAACCTAGCTGGGGGGTTGAGATCGCCCATGCTATGCAGGGGGGTAGCAGCAAGTCACAAAAAATAAAACACTTAAATGTACGAAAAAAAAGTTTTCATCTCTCTTCATAATCTGAGCTTACAGTAAAATGTAGGCAAACATTAAACAAAAAATTTGAGCTTTAAAAAAAAAAAAAAAAACTATTTTGTTTTCATAAAATAATTGTCGTTAATATTTAAAATTTAATAATTCAGCCGTTCGATATCTCAAACTGTTTCTTTTGAATTTGACACCTGCTGGAGATATGAGGTAAATACAGGGTCGTGAGGTAACAACTTTACAATTTAGCTTTGGGTGGGGGTTGAGAAACGTTGGGTTAGATATTCTTTACTCTGAAGAATCCCGAATCCCCCCCCCCCAAAGGAGATTTTTATTTTGGCTTTTAAACTGTTCACATATTATTGGCACAATGCACTGTTAAACTTAAGAATATAAACCGACAAAAATTTCTATATAATATTTATATATATATATATATATATATATATATATATATATATATATATATATATATATATATATATATATATATATATATATATATATATATATATATATATATATATATATATTACTTTTAATTTCATGCATCTCAACGTATTATTATTATTTTCATTATTATTAAGGATGCTCAATGTACCTCAAATTTTTTTACGTAAAAAAAAAATCAAAATGTTATTTTAATAAAGAGTTTAAACAATAATCTTTTATTTTACCTTGGCAGTTTGTATTGTATGTGTGTATATACGTATGTATCTGTATGTGTGTATGTATATGTATGTGTATGCGTGTGTGTGTGTGTATGTATGTGTGTGTGTGTGTGATATCTACGGAAATACTGGGGAATATATTTTCAAAGACGAATTATTAGTCATACCTGTAGAGGGTGATCGATGGTCTTTCGAATGTCGAGATAATTATTCACGTGAAAAAGGTATTATTAAGGCTGTAGAGCCAATAAAGCCCTAAACTCAATCATGCTAAAACTCTTCAAAGTTCCAGATCCCTTTTATATTCACTTACAAATTAATATATATAAAAAAAATTTAAACGAAAAACTAATACAAATTTGGCCTCAACACAACACAAAAAATAATTTTAAACTGACTGACTACCCCAATTTTCTTTGTTTTATTGGGGCGGGGGAGAGGGGGGTTGACTAAAGATTTGCGATTCTAAAGCTTCGAAACCCTGTGTGAAAATTATCAAAAGCGTTACCAACACTCGAAATAACCATCGACATTACGTGCAAGATCAGTTAGGGCTCCAGAACCTAGAATTGGATTTCAGAATATAATCAACACTAAGGCTGAAATTATTCAGAAAAATTAATGTTAAAAAAAAAAAAAAAAAAAAAAAAAAAAAAAAATGCGCGAGAAAAATAAGTTTAGGTTATTTTTATAACTAAAGAGAAAAGTAATTTCAATCCCTAAGGATCATAAAAAGAATACGTACTTAATTTAAGCCAAAACATTCGAAAACTTCTTCAGATTTTACTATTATTCCTAACATTAGAAAAAGTAACTTTTCATAATCGAATACTGATATTCAAATTGAGATAACTTAAATTGGAGGACAGTGTTAAAAACTTTCAATGGAAATGTTACACATTTTATCAAAAAAAATCAATAACGTATCTGACTTCAAACAGACATATTTCTAGTGATCAATTTTGAGAAAACTTTTTAACTAATAATTTGCGAGTTACAGAAGTCTTCAAAATTTTATTTTTTTGAAAATTTGTCCTTCAACACTCGTTGTTCCATCAGGCATTTTTTTTTTTCTTTTAAAGAACGTAGATCTTAATATTTTATACGACAGGTACTCCCACCAACCAGTAAAACTGTTCATTACATCACAAAAACACCATCTTGTGCTCCTCTCTTCTACCTCACCAGAATATAAAAATCTGACTCCGAAATCATACTCGTTTTTCATTTCCATCTCACCTGGCTCAAGTTCAAAGGGACAACTAGTATCTTTAAAAACATCCGTAGCTACCTACCTCAACCTAGAATTCGAGTTCCTACACCTAGAAATACATCTTTTGTCTCTCCATTTCAAACCGGGATTTATCAACACTAGGCCATCTAGTTTGCAAACAGTGTTAATTTCTGTAACATATGCTTCGAGTTGGGAGGGTAATTAGCCAGAAAAGCAGAGTTTAGTGAAGTAGCTACTTTCTTCAAGAACTTGAGCATCTATGATAGTTTGATTCAAATGCATTTAGTCAATCCAAAAAAAATTCCTTCATAGGAAAGCTGGCAAGAAAGATTCCATATAAACCACCATGGGTACATACCTGACATTGAACAATCAATCAAACAATTCATTTCTTTTGTTGCTTCTCTATTTTTCTTAAAATACAGGATGGAAAATAAAATATCTTTAGAAAAATACTATATTAAGCTATTCAACTTTTACTTATATTTTTGACAATCTATTAATAATAGATTTAAAATCTTGTACTGAATTTGTAGGATTAATATTACCTTGTTTTGAACTGCCAGGATTGGTGACACGCTTTTCTTTTTTAAAAGCTTCTAAAAAATTATTGACATTAGACAGCTTTTTAACCGCTTCACGATTGCTTGCATTAACCTGAAAAATATAAATAAATATATATATATATATATATATATATATATATATATATATATATATATATATATATATATATATATATATATATATATATATATATATATATATATATATATATATATATTTTTTTATTTCACCCTTGATGGGAAAAGACCAGAGGCCTACATAAACTCCACCAAAGTTGGGGAGAAAATAGGAATCCTGGTGGCCGTAAACCACTCGTTTTAGTGATATCAAAGGGACAATTTGGAAATGAAACAAACATCATAGTTTATTACGTAACAGGTAACACAGGGTCGATGCCATTACAATAAGTATTCAAAATTTAAGACCAATGACCTGGATACTTAACTCTCACCGACCGACCATACCAGCCTGCAATTGGTGGAGTTCCATAGTGTTCCTAATGCATGCTGCGATTTCCCCAACCCTCTGCAGTGTATGTTGCCTATCGGTAATTTCCTCTCCATTCACCAGCTGACTTTGATGGCCCCATTTACGATCTGTATATGAGATGTCCCCGTGATAACGTCACCTGCCACTTTTATAACAAAGTAGTCTTGGCATCCCTCCTATAGAACCTGCAACGTCTTTAACTATGGTGTACAGTGTTTGTGTATTCCCTATTTTGTCCCCGCGATATTACATAAACGAAAGGTTTCCGGCCGTATATGTATTCAGTGGAATTTCATTATGATGATATCACTTTCCATCTGTCAAAGTTTGTAAACATTGATGTGAATCAACCTGTGCATATATATATATATATATATATATATATATATATATATATATATATATATATATATATATATATATATATATATATATATATATATATATATATATATTTAGGGAAAGAGCGATACCAAAATTTTTACCGATACCGATACCTAAAAATTCCCCGATACCGATACCCGATACCTAAAAATATACCGATACTTGCCGATACTACTACCGATACTTTATTCTTGTCCAAAAATTTTACCGATACCGATACTGTAAAGGCCGATACCGATACTCAAAAATACGCCGATACTTGCCGATACCGATACTTCACTCCATCCCTAATATATATATATATATATATATATATATATATATATATATATATATATATATATATATATATATATATATATATATATATATATATAATATATATGTATATATATCTGAAAATCTTCCAGAAAATTTTGCTGTTCCTCCTCTTAAGTTTATGCAATGAGACAGGTAATGTGGGGTAAGTGTTGTACTTTCTGCAGATAGTGCCGATAAAAACCATCCAAGGTGAGGAATTGAATTAATACAAGGGGGGGGGGGGCAACAAGAATTGTGCATTAAATTCTGTGCACTCCAGAACAGGATTCAGATTCAATATGGAAAACTGTATATAGTGTATACTGTAATCAAATTTTTGCATTTTCATAACACTTCTTAAAAATTCATCTTTCAAATTGGATATAACTTCCATTAATTTAATTCCTCAGCTTGCTTTTTTTTTTTATCCACGCAAAATTAAACATCCATACTCACTATTAAGAGTTAGATAGACATATACAACCACATTAAAATAAATGGAATATGTAACAAAACTTTCAGAATTTCCCCTCAGAATGTTAAAATGCCACATCCAAATCTCTAATGATGTACAAAAACATTTTTTTTTAAAAAAATCTTTGGTCTAAAACTTTTACAATTAAAAAAAAAAAATCTAACTTCAAAATTCATTAATTATAATCTTACCTTTTTAATATTGAGTTTGACTGGCTTTGGCTTTTTGGATTTTGTTTTAAAACTCGGCTGACGATTTTTATTCTTCAAGTTCAGGACTTTGTTAATAGGATTATTCCTGAAGTTTCGTTTATTCTTTCCCATCTTTGTTAAGATTTAACAGTTATCGTATTAGTATAAAATATTATTTATCTGATTAATTAAATTACAATTATATATATATATATATATATATATATATATATATATATATATATATATATAATATATATATATATATATATATATATATATATATATATATATATATATATGTAGTTCAGTAAGGTCTAAATATACAAATTATATAAATAATTTTCAAAAAAAAAATTTGAGTAATAAATATAAAGGTTTACTCTACATTACATTCCTTGTTCATGAGTAACTAATGTCAATTAATTAAGGAATATTTAATTAAATTAAAATTTTTCAATGAAAGTTGAAAGTACCAAAAACATGTAATAACACGCAAAATATTTCTCCTTAAATATCTTAAAAGTCTGAATTTCTCGAAGAAATCAATTACAGATTTAACTTTTCAAATTTGTGCTATTAATACTATTGAGGTCTATTAATAATAGTAAAACTATTCTACATTATTAATAACCATTTACTCTTATTTGATGATTCAACTGTCTATACTTAATTTGTGTTACTCTTAAATCCAGCATCAAATTTTACTTAGTTTTTAAAATATAAATATAAATCACAAGGGAAAAACAATTTTTATTTTTCCAATTTTTATGTAGTCTAATGTCTAAAAATGAGTAGTTTAATATAACATTAAAAAGGGAAACAACCTTTCAAGACCCAAGATCTAAACATTTTTAGAAATAGCTAACATCATAAACCCAAATTGCTACTGTGTAAAAATAAAAAATAAAATGTAACTATATATTTTCATGTGTAGTTTTCAAATAAACACACACTAGTTTTTACTTTGAAAGATTAATACTGAAGATTAAGCATAAACACTTCAAATCTTGAAACACTAGAAACTATAACAGCTGCCTTTAAAAGAATATGTTCAAGAATTCAGATTGAAAACTAGAAACCCTCATCACCATTAAATTGAAAATTATCAATCTGACCAGCTTAAAAAATTTGAAAAGTAATCTATAAGTTTTAGAATGCATTATACATAGGTTGATTTGGAAATATAAGATCATTTAAATTATAATATCTTCAAACAAACAAAGCACAACCATTGAGTTACCCTCATTGTACAAAGGGTTCCCTGCTTTTGCATGAATTTTGTGTGGATGCTGGAAACCCCAGACTTGCCCATTGTGTTATCTCCTCCCTCCTTTCCAGCTACCTCTATTCTGTGGAACTCTCTACCATCATCTATCTTTCCTCCTGCATTTAATCTTCCTCTTCCATCTGCACCCACCAGATAGGTATGATAGGTTTGGGGCTGGGTGGGTTCTTTTCTTCCTTTTGGACTGCCTGTGAGTAGTGGTGATCTATATTAAAAAAAAACAAAAAACGGTGGCTTAAGAAATCATACAGGACTTTCAGTGAAGAGTCAAGCAATGCTCAGCTTATACATTTGTTATGTACCAAATATAAATAAAAAAGTTAAAAGCTTGAACATTTGCATCGGGAGTTATAGGAACAAAATGAATAAAAAAAAGAAATTTAAATTAGAACTGCTAAATTGTGATTATATATATATATATATATATATATATATATATATATATATATATATATATATATATATATATATATATATATATATATATATATATATATATATATATATAGGAACCGACCCCGGCCCCGGCCCCGGCCCCGGCCCCGGCTAAAAATCAGGGAAAACCGGGGTTGCCGGCCGGGGTTAAAATGGCAAATTATACAAATTTTTATTTTTTATTTTTTTATTTTCAGCCGATTCTGCTGAAACTTTCAGTGTATATAGATTTTTTACCGGTAAGAAAAGTCAATTTCTAGCGTTTTTCCGAGTCTATTATGGTTAAAAGTATTTTTTTTTTTTTTTTTTTTTTTTTTTTTTTGTGGAAATTTTACCCTTTTTCAATAGAATGGCGGTGCCAAACCACTTTTTAGAATGAGCTGAAAGTTGGACTATTTATTCAAAATTATATGGGCTACAAAAGTCTTAAATAGACTTTTGTCCCCAGAGTTATAGAAAAAATGTTATAAGCCAAAAACTGACCAACTCTAGAAAAAAAAATTTTTGAACTAAAAAAATATACCTTTTCAGACAAAATCTTTTTTAAAAAAATACAACTATAACATTTCCTATTTTTGGTGTGTATAGAGGAGGGGTGGGGCTACAAATTCCTCTATGAACTTTATTCGATGAGATTCGTTGGTTTTGAGGTATAGCCTTCAAAAAGGTCCGTTTTTGGCCAAATTTCAAAAATTCCCAAAGTTTGAGAGGCTATATCTCGCTTCAAACAAAGGGCATTTAAAAATGCACTAAATAAAAATTGTTGCCCTGTTCCTCTTCTAAACAATATTCACAAATAAAAAAAAATAGTAGGTAGCGTTTTTTTTTTTTAAATAATTTTTTCCTCCAGAAGGGTACGATTTTTGCAAAAAAAAATTTCGAGAGCTTGTAACTTTTTTCTAGACGTGATATCAAAAATCTATTCCCACCAATGCAAGAAATTGGGGCAAAGGTATTCAGTTAAATTTTCAGCTCATGTGGACCAGTGGTTTGACCCAGTTATTCATTTTTTTCAACTTTGGGTCCAAATAAATTTCAAACCGTTATAGACTCAAAAAAATGCTCGAAATCAACTCAGAACTTCGTGAAAAAATTCACATACTTTGAAAATTTCAGCTCAATCAGTCAAATAATAAAGAAAAATTTCAAACAAAATATAAGAAAATCAAGATTTTTTTTCTTTTCTGTTTCTTTTGACCGCTCCTTTTCTGCTAGTGAATGTTCATCTTTGTGTTTTGATTTTAGATACTCCAAAAAGATTTGGTTAAAATTTTTTTTACTTGTAGCACCCGGAGGTTCTCTTCTAATTTTCTGACTGTAGATGTTACATTTAGCTATTTCGAGCCTATCCTGAAACATTGTAAAGTATTCAAATACTGCAGAAGCTGATCTTTTAGCCATATTGACTGAAAGTATAAACAAAATAATAATTTTTAAATAATGCAGCTAAATGATACAAGTTTGAAACAGAGCAATAAAATAACAATGATATATATAAATACAGGTTAAATTGATAATTTTATATCTTACATTTTTTCAAACTTTCCCTTTGGGTCTTACCTAGGTAAACGTGTTTAAATCACTATTATGAATTAGAATAATTTTTTTTTAATTTTTGTACTTTTTTTAAACTTTAAATATTCAAAACTGTAATTTTCTGATTTTTTTTAGAGAAAATGCATATAATCATTAATTTAAGTGAATGTTGGCTATTCTACTCCTTCCTTACAATTAAATAAACCTTATATCTAATTTTCTTAACCTAAAATTTCAGTGCTTTTGACCTCTTTACAAATTTTAGGAAACCCCGGCCAGAACCCCGGCCCCGGCCCCGGCCCCGGCCAAATTTGGGTGACCCCGGCCCCGGCCCCGGCCCCGGCCAAATTCCAGCCCCGGTCGGTTCCTATATATATATATATATATATATATATATATATATATATATATATATATATATATATATATATATATATATATATATATATATATATATATATATATATATATATATATATATATATTATATATATATAATTTGTGGGTTCCAATATAAATATCTTCCTAAATCTATTCCATTAAGAAGCAAAGGCCCATTCACGCATATGAAACCACATTTTGTGAACTTATCTCATGTTTTGCAGTTTTATAGAGAAACTCCTATTTTCCAATTTTCATTACATTTAAATATTACAAATATTAAAAAACAAAATTTATTTCACTAGAAAAGTCTATCGATGTTAAATTAGGGTTTAAACATGTACCTTTACCCTACTTTAAATCCCAGTAAGATATTAAGGTTGAGAAACCTTGAAAAATTTTGTATTCTAGTTTTCCTTAACTCTACATTCGTATGCCTAATAAGACCTATAATAAGCAATTTTTAACTTTGCCAGGTATAGCTGAATTAAAAATAAAATTAGCCTAAGCAATATGCATAAGGAAATTAATATGTTTAAAGATAACGTTTGTGGAAACTTGAAAACTACTCCATGGAGGCGTGGAATTTAATAATTCTAATCGCATAGACATGGGAATCCAAGACGGTGGATCAAAACCGTTCGTTTGGGTTCGTAGAGACAATTCAAGTCAGAATTTTTAATTAAATTCCGATTCACATCTTCGAAAGATGTGAAATCTTACTCCATGCAGAAATGTTAAAATATAGATAAATGATATTTCAGTTAATTGAATAAATTAATTTATGAAGGGTTCGATGGAAAGATACCTTAGATATTTTTTCTATTAAACTTAGCCACATTACACTTAGCCTATAAAAGACATTCCATCCAAAAACAAATAACTGATGGTAAGGTTTTCCAGAAACTAACCTCTGATCTTTGATGAATTTCTAATTGGGGCATGGGGAACAGTTTTTCAATTCTCCAAAAACTCATTTCCTTAATTTTTCAACTGAATCTAGCTTCAATCCAACTTTCAAATATTCGAAAACACTACATTAAAACCTTCGTTTGTCCTTCATATCCTTGGTGATTCTTTTAATTGTAATCTTTCTTGGAAGTATCACATTATTTCTTTTTGCTTTGTGTTTAATGGGCTTATGGAAGTAGAGTCCCCTGCCCATTGTCCTTTTTCCTCAGAAGACACTTATTTTAATTTTAGTTCTTCAGCTTGGAGAAGGAATTTCTCAAAGTAAAGTTTTAATAGGTTAGTTTTCTGAGGAGCAATCGGAACTTCTTTTCACCACCCTAGTAGCTTGCTCAGTATAGGGACATTATTCACCCTTGTATAGAATAGGCATCACATATCTGGTATGGTTCAACACTAGTACAAGCCTTAAGTAGAGTTTGATGCTTTTTGGTTTGTCAATTCTTGTTCCAACTGATTCTCTCTAATTTCTTGCAAACTGTCGAACTGCTTCATTATTCTTTTTATACTATCACGGTTACAATGGACACTGCTCCACTAAACTCTCTAGTCGCATGCCTCGTGCAACACGTCTTTCAACATAGTTTCTTCCTCTGCCCAACTCTCTTACGCCAAACTTAACATCCATGTATATTCTTGCATACGTACTACTGGTAAAGTATGGAAGACAATTCCTTTAGCTACTCGTATTTTTCAAATTTCCTTTTTACTTACACATATTCAAACGTCGTGTATCGAGGCATATCTATCTTTAATTTAGCCAGTATTTTTGAATTCTCTCAACAGTGGTTGAATCCACAATAGTACCTTGTATATATACTATATATATATATATATATATATATATATATATATATATATATATATATATATATATAGATATACATATATATATATATATATATATATATATATATATATATATATATATATATATATATATATATATATATATATATATATATATATATATATATATATATATATATATATATATATTTCCGTTTCACATTCCCATGGATACCTGTTAAAAATGTGTTTTAAGATTTTATATGGTTTATTTAAATTGTATTTTTAAATTATTTTCAATAAATATATATATATTTTTTGAAGTTTTCCATTTTTTTGGGATGGGGGAGGGTGAGAGAAGAAGGAATTTAGAATAGTGTCAGATTGGGTAACTTAGATTAGGTAGAATTAACTTTTGGCGATTGTGGTACAACGGTAAAGTGATTGACTCAAGTGCTTGAGAGCGCTGGTTCGATCCCACATGAGGATCATAGGTATAAACTAAGTTAGAAAAATTCCTTTCTTCAAATAGTGCAATGCCCATGATATGATTTTTTTTCCTTTTAAATAAACATGGAAAATAATGATTAAAGCTAAATCTAGCAGTTTTTGAATTGATTTTAATATATATAAATTAAAATGCATTTTTAAATTATTAAAATATTATTATTCTCATTTTTAACAAATATAACCAGCTGGAACATATAAACTATATATATATATATATATATATATATATATGAATATATATGATATATATATATATATATATATATATATATATATATATATATATATATATATATATATATATATATATATATATATATATATATATATATATATATATATATATATATATATATATATATATATATATATATGGCATGAGGTCTACATTTGTTTACTCTAAATGCATGGCACACTAACATATTTGTACGGGGAGGGTGCCCCGTATTCCTCACCACGTAGGTGGTGGAAAATGAGAGTATATCTATATATATATATATATATATATATATATATATATATATATATATATATATATATATATATATATATATATATATATATATATATATATATATATATATATATATATATATATATATATATATATATATATATATATATATATATATATATATATATATATATATATATATACATATTCACCTCCTGCTTCTGTTAACTTGCATAGTTTTATTACCATTGTTCAGTAATATTAAATATAATATCTGGCTGAAACCTTTATACTCAAACTTGAATCTTCACAAAGGGGTTCATGTATGATAAATTAACGATATAATAGATGAGTCTTATAAGCAAAACATTAAAAGCACACAAAAATGTTCATTATGTATAGGTTACGAAAGGCAGATTTTTTTTCCTGGTATATGAGTCATGATACTTATATAACACTATTCTCTACTTGACAAAACTTTCCACATAATAACATCATCTTAGAAAACACACAACTCAAGCATTCATTTGTCCTTAATATTCTCGGTGCTTCTTTCTCTCGTGATCTTTCTTGGAAGAATCACATTACTTCCTAAACAAGCTTCTAAGAGGTTGGGTGTTCTAAGGGACCTTCAGAATTTCTTCACGCCACCCCAGTTACTTTCTCTTTATAGGGGTGTTGTTCGCCCCTGTATGGAGTACTCCTCATCCATCTAGGGTGGTTCCAATCGCACAGCTATGGCTTTTCGTATTATCAAATCTCCAGCTCTTACTAATTCTCTCCAATCTCTTTCTGCCCGTCGAACTATTGTGTCACACTCTGTATACTATTGCTATTGCAATGAACACTGCTCTTCTGAATTCTCCTGTCACACACCTCCTCCAATGAGAATGGCTCGTGCGACAAGCATTTCCACACAGTATCATCCTTTTCGGCCGAACTCTCTGACCCCAGACTTACACTCTATGCTCAATCTTACATGTGCTCTACTGGTAAACTCTGGAACACACTTCCTTTGACTTGCACACTTTCAAGTGCCGTGTATCGGGACATGTCGGCGTTTAACCATCGGGTTCCGGTATTGCCTCAACTCTGGTGGAAATTGGTAGGCTTCTGGCCTTTGCCACCAGAGGAGACTATATATATATATATATATATATATATATATATATATATATATATATCGATATATGAACATATATATATATAATATATATATATATATTATATATATATATATATATATATATATATATATATATATATATATATATATATATATATATATATATATATATATATATTTATACCGTAAAGTGGTGTAATTTGGTACACGTGGGGCAATTAGGTCCAGTGGATAAAATTACAATTACGCAACAAAAAAGAATAAGTCTTATATAAGTATAAGAAGAATAATAATAATGTGTAAAATAATGGTTTATACATAATACCATTATTTTACACCTTTAAAGAGGTATTATGCATTGTAACTTATTTTTATCCGCTGGACAAGGATTATCCCGCATGAATATCATTATCCAAGTTGACTTATATATATATATATATATACATATATATATATATATATATATATATATATATATATATATATATATATATATATATATATATATATATATATATATATATATATATATATATATATATATATATATATATATATATATATATATATATATTATATATATATATTGTAAGTATATGATCACATATACTAATTCCTGTTAATTTTCGAGAGGTGAGGTCAGGATGGGAAGAGACGCTGGTCAAAAAAGATGATAAAAAGAAAACAAAACTTCAACCACAAAATAAATAAGAGTTTTTAAAGATGAGTTAAATTACTTTTTGTGTTTCGGTTATGGTTTTCTAACTTGTTTTTTTTTATTTTAGGTTATGGTCTTGATTTTGAAAATAATATACACCATATCCAATTCAATTTTCCAACACAATTATAAACATTTGATAATTGTTGATTATAATAACAAACTTAAATAATGTTTTTGACATTTACAAAGTCGATTTATATACGAACGACTTACCTTGGATTGGAGCTCATCCACCACAAGCCCATCCGTGAGTCCCTTAATTTGTTTTGTTTGTAAAGTAAATACGTAAAATAAATATTTTCATTGTATTTTTCAGTTCCAACCTGGGAACTAATACATAACGCTTTCGTAAATCATCGTACGGATAGATCGTTTCTTGCACATTAAACAGTCTGCAAGGATTTCGTTTATTACGTTCCCCAATAAAATCATTGCCCTTCGTTGTCGTTGCATAGTCTGTTCCATTCAGTTATCAATTCCTTTCCTGATTTCGATAAAACGTTTTCATTCTGTTCCTGTATAAAGCCTTTACCTCAATAAAGAAATAAGTTTTTCTTTCGGTTTCTTTATCCCTTCGTGTTGCCATATTCTCGCTGCATACCGTTCCTTCATCGTGATCTTCCCTATAGCAATCGCTACGCATCTGAGGATCTTCGTTCGCTCAAGAAGGATTGCGACATCAAGTTTAATCAAAACCTCTTAATCAATTTCGTCCGTAGAAAAGGAGAAGTGGACGACACAAGAGATTCACACTTCAACTAAATATTGTGTTTAAATTCAATTGTTTTTTTTCTGTATACTCCTAACATATATATATATATATATATATATATATATATATATATATATATATATATATATATATATATATATATATATATATATATATATATATATATATATATATATATATATATGAAAAATTAATCAATATATATTATCTATAGCTTTTTTATCATTATTTTTCAGAAATGATTCAAGGTTACAGAATTTGAGTCATGAGTTGTCCATCGTAGGTTCTTGGTTCGATGAAGGTAATCTGGATGCCTACTTCTGTCACTTCAAACTTATTGCTCTTATCAAATGCGGGATCGAGAGATCGCAAAACTTCAAAACCGACGGTTGTCCCATAGTACCGTGGTTGTCCTTATTTGAACTTGCGATGTCCTGAGATCTGTCCTATTTCCTACGTGGAGGAACAACATTTACCCTTACTGAAAATTTGATCAAAGTTTACTCAATATTTGATAAACTTTGGTTCGAACTTTAAAAAAAAAAAAAAAAAAAAAAAAAAAAAAATAAAAAATAAAATAAAATAAATAAAAAAACAAAAGCAAAACAAAACCTTGCTGTCATTTTATATTTCTTCTCTCAAACAACCTCTGTATTGATCCATCCATCTATATATATATATATATATATATATATATATATATATATATATATATATATATATATATATATATATATATATATATATATATATATATATATATATATATTATATATATATATATATATATATATATATCCTCTTCGATGGCTCTCCCGTCTCACCTGTAAATAACATTAACATTCTTGGTCTAAACATAAACAACAAACTGTCTTGGAAACCACATATCACAATGGTTGCTAAAGCTGCCTCTAAGAAGCTGGGAGTTCTGTTCAGGTTGCGAGAGTTTTTTTCTTCTGAGCAGTTACTCCAGATTATATAAGGGTCTTATTCGCCCTTGTATGGAGTACTGTTCTCACATTTGGGGGGACTCTGGCTCCTCCTCTCTTCTGGATAGGGTTGAGTCAAAAGCTAATAGAGATTAATAAACTGTCCCCTACTTTCAAACTCTCTTGACCCTCTGTCCCTGCGACGTGACGTTGGCGCGCTATCTCTTTTCTACAGGTACTACAATGGCAGGTGCTCGAGGGAATTGGCCTCTCGCATTCCTCCACCGTTGCGTCGTCCTCGTTGCACAAGGGGTGCCCTGCTTTCGCATCAATTTTGTGTGGACGTAGGGAATCCCAGGCTAGCCCGTTGTGGTACCTCCTTCTTTCCAGCCACCTCTATTCTGTGGAATTCTCTACCATCTTCTATTTTTCCAACTGTATTTAATCTTCCACTCTTCAAGTCTTCCGTCTGCGCCCACCTGAGGGCTGTGCGTTAGGTGTGTGTGTTTTGTGTGAGTTTGTCCTTGTGTGTGTGCCCCCTCCTTGAAAAGGGCTCTGCCCGTGAGTGGTGGCGTTTTGTAAAAAAAAATATATATATATATATATATATATATATATATATATATATATATATATATATATATATATATATATATATATATATATATATATATATATATATATATATATATATAATATATAATTTTTAATTTTCCAATTCTATTTTTTTATCGATTCTGGTTTTTTCCTCTCTTAACTAATTAACCATCTCTCTTATGACTTAAACCTTTCTTCTTTTACGACCTTGGCTCCTCTACAGCGTCTGTGTCTTCTCTTATTTCTAAAATAATCAGTTTTAATTGGCTTGTAAGGTTCATTGTTCTTTAAAATATTCTATCCACAATCATTTAAATTTCTCTTGATTTCAAACTGATTTTTAAAGGTTTCTAAAATCTTGATTAATCGATAGAAAATGGAATTTTTCGATACAAGATGCATCGATATTTTCCATTTTCAAAAGCATTAAAGTCTATGTTCAAAAGCAATGTGATGAATATCGATACTGCCCAGCATACCTTATGAATGCATCCCTATAACTTTGAAATACGTACTACTACCACTACTACTACTACTACTACTACTACTACTACTACTACTACTACTACTAACAATAATAATAATAAAAATAATAATAATAATAATAATAATAATATAATAATAATAATAATAATGATAATGATAATAATAAGAATAAGAAAACTTTCAATTGAAAATAGTCAATGCCAAAAACTGGGACGGTTGCCAGATTTTTCGTACGTAACCGATTATTTATTTTCGAAGAAAAAATAGGCTCACTCATACTTTTCTATTCGTGTGAGAAGCGTATACGTCTGTCTCGTGCGTCAAAGAAGCAAGATAAGTGATTAGAGTGTTGTTTTTTTTTTTAATTCTTTTTTTTAAATGATAAGCGTCATACTTCAATCTGAATAACGTAAAAACTTATCAGAGTATGCAGTCATTAAGCATATATTTTTTATGATATCAGCTTATCAATGTAGTATTTATAAACGTGTTTCCTATGTAAAGTTGATCAGTTTTTAGTGTTATTATTGCAGTGTGTTTAGAAAACGGCAAGCTATGGAAAAAAAGACCATAAATTTTACGATATTTTGCATAGCATAATAATAATAATAATAATAATAATAATATAATAATAATAATAATAATAATAATAATAATAATAATAATAATAATAATAATAATAATAATAATAATATAATAATAATAATAATTTTGAAAAACTTTCTCCTGTTCATTCAAGATTTTTTTTAGCCCTCCCTCCTTATATATATATATATATATATATATATATATATATATATATATATATATATATATATATATATATATATATATATATATATATATATATATATATTATATATATATATATATATATATATATATATATATATATATATATAAATTAATTAAATAAATTGTCTACTCCATATTCTTTACTTTAGATTCAGAAAATTGAATTGAAAATTTGTAGCATAAAATATGTGCCATAATACCCTAAAAAATACCCTAATTTAAATGATCACTTAGAACAATTCTTTGAGCTTCATGCCCCATTTTTATACTATTTTATGAGGTCACTCCCCCCCCCCCCCTCTCTACTCACACGCCATATATATATATATATATATATATATATATATATATATATATATATATATATATATATATATATATATATATATATATATATATATATATATATATATATATATATATATATATATATATATATATATATATTATTAGTGAATGTTTGTTTGAGGGTTGAAGGGGTTTGCGAAAGATAATAATTAGCCTCAAATTTTTGGCCTGGTTTTTTTTCCAGTTTAGCATGCCTCCCCAGGAGGGAGGTGCGCCCCCAGATTAAGAACCCCTAACCATACCGTGCCCTAACTTAGAACGACAGAATTGTGAACAGAGTTCAATTTTTCCAGTTCCCATTTGGGACCCCCCCCTTTATCGGGTTTCCCTACTCTTACCCCCTTCCCCCCTTCCTACATAACTGATGAAAAGCATGATCGTTGTTTTGAAATTGAATATTTAAAATTGAAATTTAATAATTTTATTTTCTAACGAACTAAAATAAAGAAATTAAAACATGAATATATATATATATATATATATATATATATATATATATATATATATATATATATATATATATATATATATATATATATATATATATATATATATATATATATATATATATATATATATATATATATATATAAGCACCTGTATTTTTATTAATATGAATACTAATATAAACATAAAAAACCTTGGCCTAACTCTTAGCCTATTTTTTTTTTTTAGTGCACGTAGAGAGAAATGTTTAGAGAGCACCTTTGATTTTGAGATATAAAAAGAGTCTTACAGGATTCAAGGTCGTAACAAGTGTTACCAACTTATCATTTTTTCCTGCTAAATTTAGCATTTTATATTTTCGTTTACAAACGTTCTTTATTTCTAGCATTTAGCAGTTTTTTTTATTATAATTGTCAGTTTTTTTGGGTAGTTTATAATTTATTTTGTAACTGCAAATGTTTGAAAATTTAATGCTAAACGTTGTAACCTCTTTCGATCGTGTACATATGTTCTTTTCTGAGTTGAAAATTTCACTGTGAAATAACATTACTGGAGGACGAGCTGAGGGAGAGAATAGGAAGGTTTTCAGAGAATGTTGGAATGCTGTACGTATCCTCTACTAAAGGAGAGAGGAATACCAACAGAAGTGAAAGTACTAATATATAAAACAATACTGAGACCCATATTGTTGTAAAGTTTAATTCAGCGTAAGAACAGAGTACTAAGAATGAGAGTACTAAGAATCATCAGGGGATTGTGTCTGAGAGATGAGATGAGGAGTGAACTGGTGAGGGAAGAACTTGGGGTGGAATCAATTTTGGAGTGCGTGGAAAGAAACCAGCTGAGATGGTTAGGTCACGTGAAGAGAATGGAGGAGCGAGAAAGACAGAGAAATTATGGAATGGAAACTGGAAGGAAGGAGACCTGCGGGAAGACCGAGGAAGAGATGGATGGAGGTAGTGGCAGAAGCCATACAACGAAGAAACAAGACACAAGAAGAGAACCAAATGTTTGAGGACAGAAGGGCATAGAGAAGATTCTGGAGGAGTAGCACCTGACAGGCACCATGCATTTGTATAATCAGCTTATTTTCACATCCAAAAAAATTAATCTATAAATTATATACTGTATATCGATATATCGGTGTTTCGATATATCAGAAGTTCGAACAACTTAGCATTCATATATATATATATATATATATATATATATATATATATATATATATATATATATATATATATATATATATATATATATATATATATATATATATATATATATATTATTACAATTTTTACATATTCATTTTCTGTTAATTAAAAATGTTTATAAATATTTTTATTTACTTTTTTTTCAGATATTTATATATAAATTTTATATTATATATTGTAAATAAATAACATAAAATAAATAAATAAATAAAATAAAAAAGATCGTCTAATGAGTTATCCTCCTTATCAAAGCGGACATCCTAATCCCCCATTCAATGGGGGACCTGGTAATATTGGTTTCCCACCGCAGTATATATATATATATATATATATATATATATATATATATATATATATATATATATATATATATATATATATATATATATATATATATATATATATATATATATATATATATATATATGTGAAGAAATAAACGTGCTCTCGTTGGGATTCGAACCGACGCTCCTGCGTGCGAGAATCGAAATCAATAACCACTGCACCATCTCGTTGGTAGTGGATATAACGATGTACATTTTCATTTTCACACGCAGGAGCTGTGGTTCGAATCCCAGCTGAGATACCTTTCTTTACTTTTCTATCATTAATCTTTATATCTTACATCTATTATATTTTTTTTTACTTCCGATATATATATATATATATATATATATATATATATATATATATATATATATATATATATATATATATATATATATATATATATATATATATATATATATATAGTTAACCACCGTTCAAGGGCTGAGTCCTATTCTAAGAGGGGGCAGAAATATAAAATAAAAGAAAACCCACCTAATCCCAGCCTAAGCCTAACGCAAATCTCTCAGTTGAACGTAGATGGAAGCCTTAAAGAGAGGAAACATTAAGTGCAACAGGATGGCAGCGAGTTCCACAGAACAGTAATGGCTGAAAAGGAGGCACCACAACGGACAAACCTGGGGTTTGCCATATTCACACAAAATTCATGCGAAAGCATGACACCTCTTGTGCTGCGAAGGCTACACAATGGTGAAGGAATGCGAGAGTTCAGTTCTCTCGAGCATCTGCCGTTGTAGTACCTGTAGAAAAGAGATAGTGCACCAACGTCACGTCGCAGAGACAGAGGGTCAAGTGAGTTTGAAAGGACCAGACAGTTTATTAATCTTTTAGCTTTATGCTCAACCCTATCCAAATGAAAGATGGAAACGGAATCTCACCCCTTCCAAATGTGAGAACAGTACTCCATACAAGGGAGGATAAGACCCTTATATAAATAATTGGAGCAACTGTTCAGAAGAAAAAAAATTCCCGCAATCTGAACAGTATTCACAGCTTCTTTGAAGTCGCCTTAGCAACCATTGTGACATGAAATTTCCAAGGAAGATCATTGTTTTTGTTTAGACCAACAATGTTAATGTTGTTTATAGATGAGTGGGGAGTTTCATCGAAGAAGATTGGAAAGTTGAGAGGTTTTTAAAGAGTTGAATTTCTCTAGGTTGAGGCTACCCCACCTGGAAATCCCGTCCAAGACGGCAAGAATAGTGACAGAAAGTTGAAGAGGAGAAGTAACTCTAGAAGCAAAAGAGGGAGCAGATTTGAAATGAGTAGAAGAGTGGAGAATTGAGTCATCGGCATAAGAATGAAAAGAGTTAGAAGTGGAGCTGAGAAGATCGTTGATGAAAAGTAAGAATAAAGTTGGAGATTGAAAAGAACTCTGAGGAAAACCAGAAAAGGAAGAAGGGGTCGATCCATCGCCAAGTGCCGATATCGAACGATCCGAGAGAAAACTAGACATAAGTAAGCAAAGAGAAGGAAGAAACCCAAATGAATGGATCTTGGAGAGTTGTGACTCATTCCATACCCGGTCAGAAACCTTGGAAATGTCAAGCGCCACCACGCAAGACTCCCCATGATCCCTAAGAGCAGAAGACATAAATTAGTAAGATAGGAAAGTATATCATAGACCTCGAACGTCGAAAGCCGTACTGATGTTCTGAAAGAAGGGAGTGAGACTTCAGATGATCCAGAAAATGAGATTAAGAAGAGTTTCAAAGATTTTAGATAGAACATAAGTGAGAGCTATTGGACGGTAGGTAGAGTGATCAGAGTGACTACCCTTCTTCTGGATCGACTGAACATATGCGTGCTTCTAACATTGAGGAAAATTATTAGTATTAAAGCATAAAGAGTAGAGTTGAATGAGGACAGGCGCCAACTCAGAGGCACACTCCCTCATAACACAGAGAGAAATGCCGTCCTGGCCGCTGGCTTTCCTGACGTTCGTGTAGTTCTCAGGATCCCATAGACCTGATCATGTGTAATCACAGGTGATGACATGGGACACCTGAGAGGAGAAGGAGTAAGAGGAGGGGAGCCAGGATCGTTCAGGGTTGAATTGGAGGAAAAATTTGGCTGAAAAGATTTTCCTTTTCAGAAGGGATATTAGCAACAGAGCCGTCAGGACGAATTAGAAAAGGAAAGGCAAATTTACAGAGGTTATTAGAAATGTTTTTGGTTAAAGGTCAGAAATTTTTATTAGTAGGAAAATTAAAGATGTCAGCGCATTTCCTTTTAGTGAAAGTACACTTCTCCCGTCCAATAATATCCCTACAACGATTCCGAGCTGAATGAAAATTTGCAAGAGCGATAAGAGAATTAGAATTTTTCCATGCACGATAAACATTGTCTCTTTCATGAATGACACGAGAACAAGTACCATTGGACCATGAGTTTCGAGGAGAAAAAGATTTAGTTGAAGATGAAATGAACCTACTCATCCCATCGGCGATTACGACCCCTACCTTTGGGCAGACACAGATGCATCCACCAGGTCAAAGCAAAATTCATTCCAAAAGTATTAAAAACAAAAGAAAACAAAAACACTTCACGAATTATAAAACACTAAAAACAAGACATGAATATTTAAATTAAACTTAGGAATGATTAAAAATTTAAAAATAATATATATATATATATATTTTTTTTTTTTTTTTTTTTTTTTAAAAAGTTCACATCAGGCAACTATGAGAGGAACTTTTCTAGGTATATATACCTAGGATCCCGAAGTGGGATCGAACCGGCGCCCTCAAGCACGTAGTCAATCACTTTACCGTTTGAGCCACGGTAAACGGCATATATATATATATATATATATATATATATATATATATATATATATATATATATATATATATATATATATATATATATATATATATATATATATATATATATATATATATATATATATATATATATATATATATATATATATATATATATATATATATATATATATTATATATATTGTTGGTTACAGGAATTTGGTCAATCAATGTATCCTCAAGCAGGATTTGGGTTTCCTATGCCATCTTCAAATCCACCAAGTGCCAGTTCTAATAATAATCAGAATTTGCCATATTCACCGTACCCACCAACTCAGCCAAGTCCTAATATTCCCTCACAGCAAATTCAATCTAATTTTTCAGCACCATATCCTCCTCAGTCAGGACCAAATATTTCACCATTTTCCTCATCTGCTACAAGTTCTGCTCCATACCCTCCAGCAGGTGGGATTCCTACGCCATTTAATCCTTCGGGGGGAAGTTCTGTTCCATTCTCTCCTGCTGGTATGAACACTTCTCCTTATCCCCCAACTGGAGGAGCTTCCGCACCTTACGCTCCTACCGGAGCACCTTCTGCCCCTTATCCTTCAGCTACAGGAGCAGGTTCAGCACCTTATCCCCCAAGCATAGGTGCAGGTTCAGCACCGTATCCTCCTTCTGGTCCAAATATTCCTCCATATGGTTCCTCAAATCTTAGCAGTTCACCCTATCCCCCACAAGGTTCTCCATATCCCCCCTCTACTGCACCTCTTGCTTATAATCCATACTCAACCTCTACAGCACCTCCTGCCCATAATCCATACCAAACTTCTTCAACTCCTACCCAAGGCATTTACCCAGTTGCTAGTCTTCATTCAGCTTCAGTTTACGGATCTTCACATAGTGCCAAAGGAAGCGTTGCTCCCTATCAGGTAATATTAATAATAACAATAATAATAATAAAAAAAATTTATTATATTTTAAATTATATTTTTTTTAATACTAAGTAAGCCCTCAATTTTTTTTTATTCCATTCTAGGAGCGCCCTACAGTCCGACCAGCTGCTTCCTTTGATCCAAGCAGCGACGCTAATAAACTGAGGAAGGCGATGAAAGGTTTTGGTACTGACGAGGCTGCGATTATTCAAATTCTTGGACGAAGAACATCTTACCAACGTCAAGAAATTAAACAAAGATATCAGCAATCCTTTGGAAAGGTAAATAGCATATATATATATATATATATATATATATATATATATATATATATATATATATATATATATATATATATATATATATATATATATATATATATATATATATATATATATATATATATATATATATATATTAGGATGGAGTAGTATCGGTATCGGTATCGGTATCGGCAAGTATCGGCATATTTTCCGATACCGGTATCGGTATCGGCAAAAAATTTGTATAGGAGTAAAGTATCGGTATCGGTAGTGGTATCGTAGTAGTATCGGCAAGTATCGGCATATTTTCAGGTATCGGGTATCGGCTTCGGGGAATTATATATATATATATATATATATCGGTATGGTATCGCTCCATCCCTATATATATATATATAT
>SEYY01000428.1:120000-127355 GCA_009176605.1 Armadillidium nasatum
ATATATATATATATATATATATATATATATATATATATATATATATCTATCGTACACCAGATGAGTGCATAAACAACAAAGCCTTGTTTTATGCTCGCTGTCTTCGAGACGCCATGAAAGGAATGGGTACCAATGAAAAGGTTTTGATTCGGGTCATAGTCTGTCGCTGTGAGATTGACATGGGCAACATAAAGGATGAATACAGGAGAGCCTTTGGAAAAAGATTGGAAGATTCCATTGCGGTAAGGACAGGAATATGTTTTCTTTTCTGTTACGTTAATTATTATTATTTAATTAAAATGTTTAGAAATATAATAAATTGATTTATTTATTTATTTGTTATTTACTTATTTCTGATAAAGAGGTTGATAAAAAAAAAAAAAGATGGGAGGGGAGATTTACGAATTTTGGGATTTAAGAATTTTTACGAACCAGGTCAAAGAATAAGAAATATATGTGGAAATATTTTTGTCTGGCAGAAGAGAGACTGAGTGAGTGAGTGAGTGACTGAATGAGTGACTGACTGACTGGGTCACTTAGTGAGTAACAGTGACTAAGTATTAAAGTTTAGAATGGAATTCTTTTTTCTTTTTAATAAATGAAAAAAGGACATGATGAGTGTCAGAATACGCAAAGATAAATATTATCGAATAAGTAAAGTAAATTGTTGAGTGAAAGATAAGATAAGAAAGAGATAGTAATGAATGATATTCAAAAGAGATAGTAATGAATGATATTCTAGAGAGATAGTAATGAATGATATTCCAAAGAGGTTAGTAATGAATGATATTCAAAAGAGGTTAGTAATGAATGATATTCCAAAGAGGTTAGTAAGGAATGGTATTCAAAAGAGATAGTAATGAATGATATTCTAGAGAGATAGTAATGAATGATATTTCAAAGAGGTTATTAATGAATGATATTCAAAAGAGGTTAGTAAAGAATGATATTCCAAAGAGATTAGTAATGAATGATATTCTAAAGAGGTTAGTAATGAATGATATTCCAAAGAGATAGTAATGAATGATATTCTAAAGAGGTTAGTAATGAATGATATTCCAAAGAGATAGTAATGAATGATATTCCAAAGAGGTTAGATACGTTTCTAGTTATTGTTGAAATTTTAAAAAACTACCGAGAAGAAGAATGAATTTCCAAATGCCATAAATGAAAAAGAAATTTTTTAATAATTAAATTAAAGTAAAATTTTGGAAGTTAATTTAATTGATTTCTCTTTTAATCGTTCCTCAAGAATGACATTATTAATAAAACACTCAGAAATATTCATAAAAAGTCCAGTGTAATGAAGGGGCGTACCTGGATATCTGATCTCCTTTTTTAATTTTTAATTAATTAAAAGGTCTCATTTCACGGGCCTTGCCTTATTCAAGGAGAGAAACTTATTTAGGTAGCATATACCATAGGACTGTAAGTGGAGTCGAACCAGCAGCCTCAATCACGTGAGTCAATCACTCTACCGTCTGTGCCACTGCCAGGGTAGATGCCATTCCATAGTGTCATCAAAATGAGAGACTTAGTTGAACAGGCTTACATTCTTTAATTCATTTAGTTCCCCTTTTCTATTTATTTATATTATTATTTATTTATTTATTTATTTATTTATTTATTTATTTATTTACTTATTTAACTATTATTTATTTCAGAATGAAACTTCTGGAGATTATAAGAAAATGCTTCTTGCTTTAATCCAAGGCTTATATATATATATATATATATATATATATATATATATATATATATATATATATATATATATATATATATATATATATATATATATATATATATATATATATATATATATATATATATATATATATATATATATATTATATATATATATATATTATATAATTATTAAGAATTGTTACGTTTTGCAATATATTATTATTATTATTATTATTATTTTATTATTATTATTATTATTATTATTATTATTATTATTATTATTATTATTATTATTATATTTTTATTATTTTTATTTTATATAATTTAAGGGCATTTAATCAAATGAATTAAAATTTTAATTTATTTACATATTATTTCATTTCTCTCTCTCTCTCTCTCTCTCTCTCTCTCTCTCTCTCTATATATATATATATATATATATATATATATTATATATATATATATATATATATATATATATATATATATATATATATATATATATATATATATATATATATATATATATATATATATATATATATATATATATATATATATATATATATATATTATATATATATATATATATATATATATATATATATATATATATATATATATATATATATATATATATATATATATATATATATATATATATATATATATATATATATATATATATATATATATATATGGGTGCAGAGACGGGACTAAATAATTGAAATGAGTGTTGTGAAGTGGCTGGTCTGATTTGAATAAGGACAAAACCGTGATTTTGAGGATAGAGAGAGAGAGAAAAATGGGAAAAAGCTAAACATTCAGATCTATGGAATTAGGATAGAAGATGTTGAATCTGTTAAGTGTCTTAATTGGAAATGTATTGGAGGAAGAAGGTGGTGTAGATAGCGACATCACAGAGATAATTATGATAATCTACCATACGAAATTATTTGTTAGGAATATATATCGAAATTTTTTGTACGTGATAATTTTTATGTAGTATGAACAGTGGAATAAAAGGTTAAATGTTCTGAGGAGTCTTCAGAACTTTGTACCACTTCAGCCGTTTACTATAAAGATATTGTGTCTGTCACTGTACGGAGTACATTTCACTTATTTGTGGTGGCTTCTCTTCTAGAGCTTTTCCTGGAAGTGTGGAGTGTAAGATATTTCTCCAAATCATCTTCAAATATTCAGTGATTCCAGTCTATCTTTAGTGCCGTCGATTTCTTTCTTTCCTATCTTTTCATACTATTTCTGCTCTTTTGAACTATTTTTATCCTTTTCACGTAGTTTCATCCTTTCTCTTTTCAGCTCTCTGAATCCAGACTTAAATATTATTTTCATTATTGTAAATATATTCTACTTATATATATATATATATATATATATATATATATATATATATATATATATATATATATATATATATATATATATATATATATATATATATTATATATATATATATATATATATATATATATATATATATATACTTCTTTTCCATTCTATTGTCCCAACTTTGACTTACACATTTGAGACAATATAAATTAAGTTTATTATTACTCAAGGTCGAACTTCCAATTGGGTCGGCTGATGGAGATTCATTATTTCTTAAAATAGCACTTTTGATATAATTTGATTAATCAAGTTCAACTAATCCTATTCCATAATTGTCTCACTGCGAAAGGTGCCTGATTTTGACCTTTAAAATCCAATTTTCCAATGTTATTATTTTGACAAAGTTTATTTTACCGAATGATACGTGTTTCATATCCTATAAATTTGAGACCCCAAAAGGGTCAAAGGACCGTAAAACTCTACATTTAAGAGAAAATATTAACTGTGCAACGATCATTAATTTAGTGTTTGATTTCCGGTTTTTATTTTTTATAACAAAGTTTTAAACGTTTTTATTACTTTTTTAAAATATGAAAATAATATATTTTTTTGCTGTTTGTGAACGAAGTTAGCTTGGAAGCTTCGCCTTTTTTTACGCCAGTTACCTTTTACATTTTTTTTCAAGATAACTTACTTGCAGAAGTTGCAGTTCTAAACTATATATAAATATTTTAATCATCTTTTATTATACAGAGCTAGCCGGGTTTTACGTCTTTAATTAATGACAATCACCGACCTAAACTGTACATAGAATATAAGAAAATAGAGACAGTTAAAAGTCACCCACAAGAGCCTATAAAGAATTTCCCATTCAAAAATTAGCAAAAGTTATCTTTCACTATGAATTCACACATACCCAATTTCCTTCATGCAAATAATCAAGCCAACAATATTTATAAAAACTTAGGGTTAAGCTTTTATTAAAAGACCTGAAAGAGAAGGGTCGTAATTAGTGTTACAATTAAATAATAAGAGCAGACTTACTATGAACTTTTTCAAAAGATTTTGTTGCTCTTGAAGTTCCTTCATATACGAATTCAATATAATTAAAAACGTTACGCAGTTATATATTTGAGTAGAAGGCAATAGATATGATAGTAAGAAAGAGTTGAAAAGAAATATAACTCATACCTTATACCTTCGAATTCTGAGAACTTGTAACGAACAAGCAAAACCTCTTACATTTTACAAACCACCAACTCTACAAACTTCTATCAAGGAGAACTTAAAATATATATAAAGTATATACACTAGATAAATGAACTAAACTATGAATGAACTAAAATGAACTGAAATGAACTAAGCTAAACTATGAACCAACTTATGTTGTATCAAAATAAAATTTAAATTAATGAAGCACTAGTTTCAATTTCCCGCTTCTAACCAGCAAAAGGAAAAATCATTCGCTAATAATCTAGGATATGAAAAACAAAAACTGTCAATCTTGGCCTGCTTGCACATCACAACTTACAAGCCCGTGTTTCTATATTGGGGATGCTCAATCTGTGAAAAAAATATTGAAATATCGATAATTGATATTTTCGAAAAATATCCAATTATCATCGTAATTAAAGTCTATGCTGAAAACAGAGATATTAACTAGACTATGGTTGAAAACATGCCTATAGTTGAAAACATCAATAAAAAGCGAAAAAAAATCTTTCGAATCCCTGATATTTCGTGTAAATAGTAATGTTAAAAAAAAAATATCGATAAACTTTTCACAATTATCAAATATCGATATTACTATTTACACGAAATATCGGGGATTCGAAAGATTTTTTTCGCTTTTTATTGATGTTTTCAACTATAGGCATGTTTTCAACCATAGTCTAGTTAATATCTATGTTTTCAGTTCTCATAGACTTTAATTACGATGATAATTGGATATTTTTCGAAAATATCAATTATCGATATTTCAATATTTTTTTTCACAGATTGAGCATCCCCAATATAGAAACACGGGCTTGTAAGTTGTGATGCGCAAGCAGGCCAAGGTTGACAGTTTTTGTTTTTCAAATCCTAGATTATTAGCGAATGATTTTTCCTTTTTCTGGTTAGAAGTGGGAAATTGAAACTAGTGCTTCATAAATTTAAATTTTATTTTGATACAACATAAGTTGGTTCATAGTTTAGTGTTTAGATGACCCTTTAATTTATGGCTTGGTAAACTGCATGTTGCATGGGAAATATAATATAAAAACTTGTTTATATGCTTTCACTAATTTATCTAGTGTATATACTTTATATATATTTTAAGTTCTCCTTGATAGAAGTTTGTAGAGTTTGCGGTTTGTAAAATGTAAGAGGTTTTGCTTGTTCGTTACAAGTTCTCAGAATTCGAAGGTATAAATTATGAGTTATATTTTCTTTTCAACTCTTTCTTACTATCATATCTATTGCCTTCTACTCAAATATATAACTGCGTAACGTTTTTAATTATATTGAATTCGTATATGAAGGAACTTTAAGAGCAACAAAATCTTTTGAAAAAGTTCATAGTAAGTCTCCTCTTATTATTTAATTGTAACACTAATTACGACCCTTCTCTTTCAGGTCTTTTAATAAAAGCTTAACCCTAAGTTTTTATAAATATTGTTGGCTTGATTATTTGCATGAAGAAAATTGGGTATGTGTGAATTCATAGTAAACGGATAACTTTTGCTAATTTTTGAATGGGAAATTCTTTATAGGCCCTTGTGGGTGACTTTTAACTGTCTCTATTTTCTTATATTCTATGTACAGTTTAGGTCGGTGATTGTCATTAATTAAAGACGTAAAACCCGGCTAGCTCTATATAATAAAAGATGAGTAAAATATGTATATATAGTTTAGAACTGCAACTTCTGCAAGTAAGTTATCTTGAAAAAAAATGTAAAAGGTAACTGGCGTAAAAAAAGGGGAAGCTTCCAAGCTAACTTCGTTCACAAACAGCAAAAAAATATATTATTTTCATATTTTAAAAAAGTAATAAAAACGTTTAAAACTTTGTTATAAAAAATAAAAACCGGAAATCAAACACATAATTAATGATCGTTGCACAGTTAATATTTTCTCTTAAATGTAGAGTTTTACGATCCTTTGACCCTTTTGGGGTCTCAAATTTATAGGATATGAAACACGTACCATTCGGTAAAATAAACTTTGTCAAAATAATAACATTGGAAAATTGGATTTTAAAGGTCAAAATCAGGCACCTTTCGCAGTGAGACAATTATGAAATAGGATTAGTTGAACTTGATTAATCAAATTATATCAAAAGTGCTATTTTAAGAAATAATGAATCTCCATCAACCGGCCCCATTGGAAGTTCGACCTTGAGTAATAATAAACTTAATTTATATTGTCTCAAATGTGTAAGTCAAAGTTGGGACAATAGAATGGAAAAGAAGTATATAAGTATATATATATATATATATATATATATATATATATATATATATATATATATATATATATATATATATATATATATATATATATATATATATATATATATATATATATATATATATATAAAGCAGAATATATTTACAATAATGAAAATAATATTTAAGTCTGGATTCAGAGAGCTGAAAAGAGAAAAGATGAAACTACGTGAAAAGGAAAAAAAGTTCAAAAGATCAGAAATAGTATGAAAAGATAGGAAAGAAAGAAATCGACAGCACTAGAGATAGACTGGAATCACTGAAAATTTGAAGAAATATCTTACCCTTCACACTTCAAGAAAAAGCTCTAGAAGAGAAGCCACCACAAATAAGCGAAATGTACTCCGTACAGTGGAAAAGACACAATATCTTTATAGTAAACGGCTGAAGTGGTACAAAGTTCTGAATTCTCCTCAGAGCATTTAACCTTTTATTCCATGTTCATACTACATAAAAATTATCACGTACAAAAAATTTCGGTATATATTCCTAACAAATAATTTCGTATGGTAGATTATCATAATTATCTCTGTGATGTCGCTATCTACACCACCTTCTTCCTCCAATACATTTCCAATTAAGACACTTAACAGATTCAACATCTTCTATCCTAATTCCATAGATCTGAATGTTTAGTTTTTTCCCATTTTTCTCTCTCTCTATCCTCAAAATCACGGTTTGGTCCTTATTCATCCTCAGACCAGCCACTTCACAACACTCATTCAATTATTTAGCCGGTCTCTGGCCATATATATATATATATATATATATATATATATATATATATATATATATATATATATATATATATATATTATATATATATAT
>SEYY01000428.1:127455-179955 GCA_009176605.1 Armadillidium nasatum
TCATCCTTTCTCTTTTCAGCTCTCTGAATCCAGACTTAAATATTATTTTCATTATTGTAAATATATTCTGCTTATATATATATATATATATATATATATATATATATATATATATATATATATATATATATATATATATATATATATATATATATATATATATATATATATATATATACTTCTTTTCCATTCTATTGTCCCAACTTTGACTTACACATTTGAGACAATATAAATTAAGTTTATTATTACTCAAGGTCGAACTTCCAATGGGGCCGGTTGATGGAGATTCATTATTTCTTAAAATAGCACTTTTGATATAATTTGATTAATCAAGTTCAACTAATCCTATTTCATAATTGTCTCATTGCGAAAGGTGCCTGATTTTGACCTTTAAAATCCAATTTTCCAATGTTATTATTTTGACAAAGTTTATTTTACCGAATGGTACGTGTTTCATATCCTATAAATTTGAGACCCCAAAAGGGTCAAAGGATCCGTAAAACTCTACATTTAAGAGAAAATATTAACTGTGCAACGATCATTAATTATGTGTTTGATTTCCGGTTTTTATTTTTTATAACAAAGTTTTAAACGTTTTTATTACTTTTTTAAAATATGAAAATAATATATTTTTTTGCTGTTTGTGAACGAAGTTAGCTTGGAAGCTTCGCCTTTTTTTACGCCAGTTACCTTTTACATTTTTTTTCAAGATAACTTACTTGCAGAAGTTGCAGTTCTAAACTATATATAAATATTTTAATCATCTTTTATTATACAGAGCTAGCCGGGTTTTACGTCTTTAATTAATGACAATCACCGACCTAAACTGTACATAGGAATATAAGAAAATAGAGACAGTTAAAAGTCACCCACAAGAGCCTATAAAGAATTTCCCATTCAAAAATTAGCAAAA
This sequence comes from Armadillidium nasatum, assembly GCA_009176605.1. Lineage (NCBI taxonomy): Eukaryota > Metazoa > Arthropoda > Malacostraca > Isopoda > Armadillidiidae > Armadillidium > Armadillidium nasatum. Next base: position 128,369 of record SEYY01000428.1, read on the forward strand.
GTTATCCGTTTCACTATGAATTCACACATACCCAATTTCCTTCATGCAAATAATCAAGCCAACAATATTTATAAAAACTTAGGGTTAAGCTTTTATTAAAAGACCTGAAAGAGAAGGGTCGTAATTAGTGTTACAATTAAATAATAAGAGGAGACTTACTATGAACTTTTTCAAAAGATTTTGTTGCTCTTGAAGTTCCTTCATATACGAATTCAATATAATTAAAAACGTTACGCAGTTATATATTTGAGTAGAAGGCAATAGATATGATAGTAAGAAAGAGTTGAAAAGAAAATATAACTCATACCTTATACCTTCGAATTCTGAGGACTTGTAACGAACAAGCAAAACCTCTTACATTTTACAAACCACCAACTCTACAAACTTCTATCAAGGAGAACTTAAAAATATATATAAAGTATATACACTAGATAAATTAGTGAAAGCATATAAACAAGTATTTTATATTATATTTCCCATGCAACATGCAGTTTACCAAGCCATAAATTAAAGGGTCATCTAAACACTAAACTATGAACCAACTTATGTTGTATCAAAATAAAATTTAAATTTATGAAGCACTAGTTTCAATTTCCCACTTCTAACCAGCAAAAAGGAAAAATCATTCGCTAATAATCTAGGATATTGAAAAACAAAAACTGTCAATCCTTGGCCTGCTTGCACATCACAACTTACAAGCCCGTGTTTCTATATTGGGGATGCTCAATCTGTGAAAAAAAATATTGAAATATCGATAATTGATATTTTCGAAAAATATCCAATTATCATCGTAATTAAAGTCTATGAGAACTGAAAACATAGATATTAACTAGACTATGGTTGAAAACATGCCTATAGTTGAAAACATCAATAAAAAGCGAAAAAAATCTTTCGAATCCCCGATATTTCGTGTAAATAGTAATATCGATATTTGATAATTGTGAAAAGTTTATCGATATTTTTTTTTTAACATTCCTAGACTTTGTCACCCTCATAGACTAGTTAAAGTCTATGGTCACCCTAGTCGAAACTTTTCGGCCTAGTTTGTTTGCTTTTATTTTGATTTCTGAGAGGTGTGGAATTGTTCAACATATTTTCAATTACCTACTTCTACGGATTATTCACATATTCTTCATAGTAATTGTTATTGAGTAATTTTTTTTATTTTCTCATAATTTTGAAATTAAAGAGTTGATCATGGCAGAAGCAATGCGATCATCTGTTGGTTCAATGTTGAGAGGAATCGAAAGGTAGGTAGGCAAAGGTTAACCACAGCCTAATATAGGTTAACATTGATAAATTATGAGCTTAGGTTACCCATGTAACCAACTATTTCACCATTTAGGCTTATAATGTTGCTCTCTAGTAATCATTGCAATGTATTTAATTTTAACTTAGACTTATTTGAATATTATTCATGAAAAGTTAGTACATAGGTAATTATATTGTACATATCATTATAAAGTATAATTAGTATTTCTTTAGTTCAGATTATGTATAGAATATTTAGGTATTTGTTTAGTAAGCACATTTTTTAATCTATAGACTAAATAAATACAAATGAATTACAATAAATCCTAATGAAGTATGCTAGATCAGTTATGAACCTCAAAAACTTAAAATATTATGATAATACAATAAAAAGTAACATCAATATGTGAAAAATTTGTTTCCTTTAAAATTAGATTTACCAACTATTCCTATTTGAACTTTAAAAAACTATGGTAATTGCAGTATTCACATTAGTAGATATTTTTTTACGAGACCATGTTGCTGAAACTAACAATATACCTACGCATTGCGAGTTCGACTGAAACTATGCATGTTGATTTGAAACTATATATATTATTATTAATGGTTTAATTTATCATTTTCCTAAAACTCCAAAAATATTAATAAAAATTTAAGTTATAACATTATACTGTTATTACAAATAATCAGTTTTATTGTACTATGAAAAAGTGCTGGTTGAGTGGCCTGTTTAAGATTAGTAAAAATATGTAGCAAGTTGATGAAAGAAGAAGAATGGATCTGTTTCAAGGCTAGATAAACTTACGTAGCAAGTTTGCAATATAATAATAGGAATGGAAAATTGCAAAAAAATTTTATATCTATTTCTGATGAAAAAAAATTATATATATATATATATATATATATATATATATATATATATATATATATATATATATATATATATATATATATATATATATATATATATATATATATATACAAATAGCTGTAAAAAAAACATTTTTTTTTTATAATGCTAGTTTCAGCAACCTGGCCTCATACAAAAAAATGCACTACTGTGAATGCTACAATTACCAAAACTTTTAGAGTTATTAATTGTAGTTATATATCTGTTTCTTTATTAATGTAAAAAATAAAAAATTTGTAAAATATTTATAGAACTAGAAATTATGAAAAATTGTGTGTATAATGGAAAAAAATCTAAACATATAAATCATTTATTTTTGTTTTTAAAGAATACAAAGTTATGTGATTATAAATAAAATCAAGCAGGAGTCTACTTTATATCAAGGTCTTAAAAACATAGGTATTTAAGAGCTTTATGATAAGGTACATATTACAAACAAAAAAAACAAAAACAAAAATTATGAATATTTGGTGATTCTAGAATGTGCAGGAACATTTTTTATTCATAATATATTGAAAATACAAAAATGAAATGAGCTAAAATCAAGGTTTTTTGGTTGAGGCCTGAAGAAATGATTTTGTACACTAAAAACACCAAAAAAAAGGAAAAAAATTAACATAACTATTACAATTTAATACACATCGAACGACTTAAATGGTTAATGACGTATTATTATTCAGCTTTTCACTACCACAGGTTGCTGCATCAGTGTCAGAGGGAATCATATAAAATTTTATAGCTATGTTGGAGCTAAATAAAAGGTTAAAAAAAATTTAAAAAAATTTTTTTATAATGAAACTACAAAGATGAAATATTAAATAAAGTAAATTAGGCATATTTATTTATTTAAAACTGATTTTTTTTATATTATTTTTCTGAAAGGCCCAGCATTTGCTAGGTTAGGCATACTTTTACCCTTTAATTCCAGGTTAGATTAAGTCAAACTTGTTTGATTTAACCTAACCTGGACTTAAAAGGGTAAAAAGCCAGTATGCCTAATGGCCAGCAAATTGGTCTTTGCTATTAATGTTGTATAACTATTAAAATATGTAATAAAGAAAAGAAAATGTTTGTCACTTATATTTAGCTAATTCAATTTACTTGATAAATTTTTTTAGTACAGTATATATTATACATACTTATGTATGTATATATCTTACACATAATACTTCCTTAAGTAAAAGAAGAAGTTAAAAATATAGCTTTGTTATAGTTAAGTCATCTTTTTATCTCTTTGACTGGGACAGTTTCGAAAGGTCCATTTGGCTTCTAGTCTAATTTCTCTATTTTCTTATATTTTTATATTTTTTACAAATTTATCAGTTTAAATCTTTAAATTTTAAAATTGTAATCTTTTCTAACTGACTTATTTGTTTTAAATGCCTTCATCTCAGATTTAAAATTTCATTGTGAAAACAATTAACCAGATTCCATAATTACACATGCGCATTGAAATTTATTAAACTAAATTAAAAATGAATATATGTAAATTAAGCTAACCTGCAAAGCCAAGTCACTAATACCACAACGGATTGTCAAAAATATCCACTGTAAAGTATGAAAGATTTACATAGAACCCAGGTTCAAGATGTTAAGGACCATTGACATGGATAAAAAATTTTGAGAACTGTAATTGTTTATACATTTGAAAAAAATAGATTAATTGTGAATAATATTCAGTATGAATGTTTTACAGACACAATCTGGACAAAGGACAGAAAATTCAAATGATATAATAAGATAAGAGATTAAAGTAAGAAAGACAATAAGAGGTTCAAAGAAAACAGTATAATTGATTTTGAAACATAGGTGAATAAGTAAGTTAAATCAGGTGATAGGATAAAAGGGGATGAGAAATAGTAAACAGGTGATAAAATATAAGGGGAATGAGAAAGTTAAATCAGGTGATAAGATATAAGGGGAATGAGAGAGAAATAATCAGACGATAAGAAGTACTAAGAGGCAATAAAACATAAATAATAAAGATCTGAAGAAATTCTTTAATTTTTATAAATAACATTAGAAGGATTATTCCTATTAAGATGAATGATAAAATAATTACCTCCTATGAATAATTAGTAAATATTTTTAACATCTACTTTGAATGAGTGCTTACAGATAAAATGTTTGCTAAGTTTCATCAGAAAGCAGAGTAGAAATAGTTTTGCAATATTTAATATCAATGTTGATGAGGTTGAGGATTTACCTGAATATATTGATTAAAAATTATGTCTGCAGGGTCTTGATGGTATACTTGTAGATAGCAGAATCTTAAAGGAAGGTAATGCCAGTATCACATATAGATTACCGTATATTTAATAGTAATAAATGAAGATGTTTGCAGAATGTTTATTTATAGGCAAATGAATAAAGTATAAAAGGAAATACATTTAAAAGTTTTTATTATTATTATTTTAATTGGCTGTTTATTTTTTGTAAGATTAATAAGAAATAAAATTAATATATAAGTATCCCTTTTTTATCTGATATTTTATTTTATAGGTATAACCCAGAAAATATTTCAACTCTTGAAAGGTATGTAGAATTGCAGGCTAGAGAAAACACTTATGATTTAGAGGCTAATTTAGCCCTCCTCAAATTGTATCAATTTAATCCAACAAGTTATAAGAACCCAGTAACCTGTATTATACTTCTCAAAGCTCTTACCAACCTTCCTCACACTGATTTTGTGTTGTGCAAATGTCTCATTGGGCAAGAACAGGTTTGTTTCTATGTTTTTATTCTTTTAAAATATTTGTAATAATTTTCATTGAAAATATCATTATATGTATTTAAATTTTCCCAAAAAAATTTTAGAAATAGCCCACATGTAAATAGAATTATAAAATAATTATTATTTGTTCATTTGGATTAATTTTTTTTTAAATGTTTGAAAATTAATTTCTACCTTTTCTTTATGCAGATGGAAGAAAAAGATATAAAAAGAATCATGTATTTACATGACCTGTTAGAAATGTGTCATTTTAACATCTTTTGGGCTGAAATTGATGATTATAAAGATTTGGTAAGAATTTGTAAGATATTTTAGTTTTAAGGTAAATGAAGTTAATCATTTTGATATCTACTTTACAAGATGCTTTTAATTATTATTTATTCAAAATTTCAAATATTTTGTAAGATATTACTTTTAAAATTAATGCAACCTTATTAATTTAAAGAGAGGTTATACCCTACTTTTGGTTCAAAAAGTCCCCCCCCCCCAAAAAAAAAAAAAAAAAAAAAAAAAAAAAGGGTATGTTCCTTTTTGTTAACCTTGAATTACTTAAGTTTTTAAACTCAGGTACTGCAGTAAATTAGTCTTAATGCAACTCTTAAATTATGAACTCTCTATAAAATGAATGCTTATATTTGATTTCTTTTTTAAATAATTTGAAGTTTTGCTTTAATATATAGATGCAATAACATTGTTCATAATATTATAACAATTATTTAAGTACTGATTTTATATTTTTTTTATTAAAAAGAAAAAAAAATCATAGAAATGTAAGATTTATTTATATTAATTAAACATCAATATTTGAAATAAAAATTTGAAATATTTGTATCATTAAAAAAAATATCAGTACCAAACATTATATTATAATAAAATTGACACCAGTACTTGGTATCATACATTTTGTATTATCAGAATCGATCGATACTGTATTGACCAAACTGAGTAGCTTGGTATCGGAATAAGTAAAAATTTTATCATTCTATCCCTATCATAGATTTTTATTTGCTGGAAAAAGAAGATTCTTTAATAAAGTTAATTTTATTTTGTTTGGTTTGTTAATCATTGACTGCTTTTATAAGGTGTAATATACAAATAATAGATTAATCCTACATATTTGAGAACTAAAATAATTTTTTGATAATTTTATGATGTAAAATATCATGTATATAGGAGTGTTGCTACAGATATCTATATCTGAATATACAGAATATCCACAAAAGAAATTCAGGATCTGTAAAAGTATCTGCAGACTCTTTAATGAAAGCTCTGCATCCGCATAAGAACAACAACTGCAGAAGTATAAAAATCTTCATCCGTAGATTTATTCAGATTTGGGTATTCGTATGACATCCAAATTTAAAATTCACGAAACTACTCGTAAAATGTATATCATCTAATTGCCAGTAAATTGAACTAGATAAAGAATAATAATAAAAAATATAAAAAATGCATAAATAAAAATTAATTTTATTACAAATAATGAACAACTTAAGATACTTAAAATATTTATGTAAAGATTATTATATCACAAATCAGCACAGGAATTAAATTATTTACTCTGAAGAGTCCAACCTATTGTGAATGATTACGAAGGGGTACCTCCTTTGGGTTTAGCTTAAGTAGCTATTCTCAATAATTATAATATATATATATATATATATATATATATATATATATATATATATATATATATATATATATATATATATATATATATATATAATATATATATATATATATATATATATATATTAATTATAGGTTGCTATCAAAGATTTTAATGACAGTATTCGGAAATATATTTGTCACGTCATTAGTATAACTTACCAAAATATTGAAAAACACGTTTTTGGATCTCTTCTTGGCGATGTTGAAGGTAAGTTCAGTAGTCTACCGTGGCTCAAACGGTAGAGTGATTGACTCACGTACTTGGGGTCGAAGATTCGATCCCTCTTGGGATCCTAGGTAGATACTACCTAGAAAAGTTCCTCTCTTAGAATAGGGCAATGCCCGTGAGATGTGAACTTTTTAAAAATAAAAAAAAAAAAAATTACTTTTTTAAAGTTCACATCTCACGGGCATTGCCCTATTCTAGTAGAGGAACTTTTCTAGGTAGTATATACCTAGGATCCCCAAGTGAGATCGAACAGGCGCCCTCAAGCACATGAGCCAATCACTCTACCGTTTGAGCCACGGTAGACGGCAAAATTGGATTGAACCAACCAATTAACAGTACCAGTAGTAATTGTTATTAATTAAAATAACTTTGAGTAAAGAAGGTATTAATAAGTTGACATTTCATTGGCTTTTGTTCCTTATCGAAGAGGGGAGCTTTTCTTAAAAAAAAGTTCTCTTTGGGTATCGAACTAGTAACTTCCGCCATCCGAGTTCTATTTATTATTACCGCTACCGTGGCGTAACGGTAAGAGGGTTTAGTCAGGCGCTGGTTCGAACCCTCGAAAGTATCCCAAGAAGAAACTTTCTAGAAAGTTCCTCTCACTGAATAGTGCAAACTAAAAAATAAATAAATATATATATATATATATATATATATATATATATATATATATATATATATATATATATATATATATATATATATATATATATATATATATATAATTTATATATATATTATGACATTACACCATGTATAAGAATCGATAACTAAATTGTTAACTAAAAGGCTTATAAGATTACTTTTATTTTTTTATGAGTTAAGAATATCCCTTTTAAATTATTATGAAATTTTTATAGAGAACATCTTTAGTCTTGTTATAATTACTGTAGTAATTATAAAGTAACATGCTTGCTTATAAAATTTAGGGTGTCTAGAATTTTTTACGAATCTGTGTGTGTGTTTCTGAGAATAAATATGTTTACTGTTAAATTTCTAAAGGTTTTATTTTTTAAACTTCGATAAACATTTTGATTAAATTTAAAATTATATTAAGTAATTAAAAACTTAATATATTTTATGCAAATATATTTTACTCTACGAAGGTTTAAAAAAAAATCTACAAAAATAGTAGCCTGGATTTATAATTTTAAAATTTTTAATTTTTATTTTTTTATTTTTTTAAAATTCTTCAAGATAATAAACCGGCGCCTTCAAAAAAACTTTTCGAGCCACGGTAAACGGCATTTAAAAAAAGATAATTAAAAAAAAAAAAAAACTTATTTTGCGTTTTTGCAAACTTTTGTATTTTATTTTTATTTATTTCAAATTATATTTTTTGCATTGCAGACAGCGTCTTGAATAGTTGGATGGCTAAATACAATTGGAAGGAAGAAGAAGAAGGTTATATTATGATCGGAAATCAAGAAGAAACTGTGAAGACGAAAAACATTACAGAGAAAATTGATTTTGAATCTGTTGCTGGGATCATGGCGGCTTGCAGATAAAAATAATAAAAAAAATTATTCTTTATATTTTTTTATTATATTCATTTGTTTTCTCTATTATATAAAAATAGGCTTGTGAATTAGAGATATACGTAAAATACATACAAATTATTCCAGTCAAACATTCAAATGCTTTGTGATGTTTAGATCATCCCATCAAAAACTTTATGAAATTAAACTCTCTCATAAAAAGCAAATTTTCAAACTTGTATATACCGAGGGTATAATATATCTCTGCCCCAAGTCATAAGGATATTTGATACTGTCGGAATGTAGTAGTAAATAACAGGGTTGGTATAATAAAAATCAAATTATATAAATAAATTTATTTTTTTTTTTTTTTTTTTTAAAAATTTTTTTAAAAAATAGTTTCTTATATTTTTAAGTTCAAAATATCGCGAGAGATAGAAAAAGAAAAGAAATTAATATAAATTTAGGCATTTTATTTGTCTCTGGGGGAAAATATTAATCAATGTCCAACGATATTTTTGGCTAAATTATTGAAACTTAAAACACTGCTTTACTTTTGAATTCTGGCTTTAGATATTTACTGTAAAAGGTGAGTGAGTTAAAAAATTTTAATTTTAAAATTTCAATAGAAATGTTTTTTTAAATTTAATTTTTTTTATTTTTTGCAAGCCGTACGAGTAAGACTTATGCAACAACCCTTATTAATCACAAATTTCATTTAATTAAAAAAAAATTAAATATAAGTTATCTAGTATCTATAAATATAAACTTATTCAAAAAAAGTTTACTGTAGTTAACTTGTTCCATAGAATTATGTAGTACTGTAGAGGTGAATAAAAAAAAAAGGAACCAAAGAAAATAAAAAGCTTTGTGTTTGAATGTGGCCACGATTCACCCACTAATCGACCACAATAAAAAAAAAAAATTTTCAAGGTGAAATTTTTTTAAGCAGAAAATTATTCCAGTTTTTGTTTGTGAAAACATCTCGATCACAAACTAAGAACAAATATACTGTCCCTTTAGCTCAAAGCTAAGACAACTTCCTACGCCTTGAGGACTCTTAGATGCTCTCTACCTAACGACTTTGTCTATTTTGTGGGTCTCTATGAGAACCATTTTGGTAAAGTCATAATTTGATTAAAAATAATACTGCTGGTGTAATTAAACGTACCGAGTTCCGTGGAGGAGGATTTGTTGAGAAGGAAATATAATAATTCGACAGTTCATATCTTTAAAAAACAAAAGGGACGTTAACATACGAAAATAAAGACGGCAAGAAACTGCAATCATTATATATATATATATATATATATATATATATATATATATATATATATATATATATATATATATATATATATATATATATATATATATAATATATATATATATATATATATATATATATATATATATATATGAAAAATATCTTAGCCCCGTTATTAAATTCTTGTTCTAAATGTGTTCAACAACATTTCATACTAATTGCCAATCATATTCTATCATAGACATTAAACCATTTCTTTAATACGTCCTTTCGTAATTTTCTGAGCTTCACATTTTTAAATCACCAAGAATACGTTGCCATAGCAACCAATGTGCAGTGTTTACAAACAAATAATATTTTTTTGCTTCTGTGGTACTTGTTTAACAAACCAGAGAGTTATTGTATCATTTTATTTCAATATTATACGGTATTTATTGTTATTTTAAATTTTTTTTTTTATAAAATGGATCCCCTTTATCTTGCCATTAGTTACTTCAGAAGAAGAAAGTTCCAGAAATGTATCGATATTTGTACCAATTTATTAGAAGCAAATCCCTATGATCAGGTAAGTAATTATTATTATTATTATTATTATAATATATATTATATATATTATATATATTAATATATATAATATATATTATATATATATATATATATATATATATATATATATATATATATATATATATATATATATATATATATATATATATTATAAGGCTCCTTGGAGTCTGAAAATGCGTGCAATGACAGAGGATGTATGGATGGACGAAGATGACGGGGAAGAAGAGGTTCTCGCCGATCTTCTTTTTGATGACAACTCTATAGCAATGGTGGCCAGGCCAGGAACTTCTTTAAGGACAGCCCGACCTCAGACTACTGGTCAGACTGGGCCATCGCAAGCAGTTAGGTGAGTTGGGAGTTGCTGATTAAGGTAATTCTCTCTCTCTCTCCTTCTCTCTCTGTCTCTATCTCTCTCTGTCTCTCTTCTTAATTTGCTTAATACCATTGTGATTCATACATTCAAATTAACACGTACAATCTCAGGAAACATCTTAACAATGGCTATATCTCATTATATTTTCCATCTTTAGTAAATATATTTAATATATGAATAAATAACTTATTATTCTCCTTCGAAATATTATTCTATCCTTAACCTTCTACAGACCAGCGACTCAATCCGGCAGACCTTTGAGTGGTGTTGTTCGTCCGGGATCTCAGGGTGGAAGGCCGGGGACCGTTGACCAAGCTCTAAAGACACCTAGAACAGGACATACTGCAAGACCGGTATCAGCTGCCACAGGTTATTTTATATATATATATATATATATATATATATATATATATATATATATATATATATATATATATATATATATATATATATATATATATATATATATATATATATATAATATATATATATATATATATATATAATTTTTTTTTTTTTTAAATTTTTTTTTTTTTTTAATAATGAATACTGCAACAGTACGATGTAAATTGTAATGCATTTTCTTGGCCGTTAGAGAGCTGTTATTCTTTATTGTCTAAATAATTCCAACTATGCAATTTGAAATTTTTAATTGCGATTTCTAAAGAACTGTAATCTTCACTAAGTCAGTGTTCTTCCAGAGCAGCAATTTGAATTACTAATGTACATGTTTATTTTAGGTAGACACGTTCGCCTTGGGACAGCTTCAATGTTATCTTCTGTCAACGGACCATTTATTAATATGGCAAGACTGAACGTTTCGAAATACGCTGCACAACCAACTGTAGCTAAAGCACTTTTTGAATACATTTATTACCATGAGAATGATATTCGTCACGTAAGTATTGCCACCTAAAAAAAAAAATTTTCAGTTCTTCATTTAAGTCCCGTCTCTTGGATTGGATATCATACTAATACACGTTGTTTACCTTATTAATTTTCCTAAATTATATTATTTAAAAACTATTTTGTTAGTATATGTAGTATAATACGCAAGATCGCGGCCACAGCTATAGGTAGGATTTTTAAAGATTCTTTTGTACCTAAATCTACGTAGCTACTTTTCCTTTCGCTTAGTTATTTTCACGTTCTGTTCTCGCGAGAGAGGTATTTTCGGATCGGAGTCGCAATTTCGCATTATACGCACGTTATGTCAAACAAGTATAGTTTGATTTAAATGTTAATGGTGTGGTTTCATGCCTTAAGTTATGCTGCTAAATTTTCGTAACACTTCACGTCTTCATAGATTTAGAAATTGTGGTTAGGGCGATCTTTAATAATTTTACTATCTATCTGATTGGGAATTGTTGATTATAGTTTGGCATATAGTACTCATTATATACTTGTGTAAGGGATAGCTATAGATGGGGCAACCTATATGATAAGGTCTATATTTATGTACTTTAGTATTCTTCGTCATATTTTATTCCCTATATTTTAATTGAAATACTTTCAAAGAATAAAGGCTAACCTGATATTGGTTACCTAGGCTATATATTTCAGGCTCTGGACTTGGCAGCGCAAGCCACCCAAGCAGTTCAATTCAAAGATTGGTGGTGGAAAATCCAACTAGCGAGATGTTACTATAAATTGGGGTTGTACCGAGATGCTGAGAAACAAGTGAGGGTAAGTATTCAAAATTATTATTATTATTACAAAATACTAGTAGTTACAAATACAGTCCTGAACATGTACAGCAGAAAGTTTTTTTTCCGATTTTGTAAACTTTTCTTTAAAATAATAATTAATTAATTAATTAAATAAATAGCTCATTCGCTTAATCAGAAAAGTTTTAATGATATTCCTGTATCTCAGTCTTCCCTTCAGCAACATAGTCACATCAATTCCTACTTACTTACTTGGTAGAATCTCCGTCCGTCTCGACCAACCGCTTGCGGCTCTCGAGGTTTATAAATCTGGTTTGGAGAAATTTCCTGGCGAAGTTTCTTTGCTGGTCGCCTCTGCTCGGTAAATTTATTTTCAATTTTATAATTATTCATTCATACCAAAGTATAAATATATGAGATAATAAAATGCGTTGTTATATATATTTGGCCCTAACTCTATTTTGTAAGTTTGATGACGTAGACTTTATTTCAAGCAAATTCAGTTTGTAATTGGTCAATTGACTTAAAACTAGCAACTTTTTTCATTTGAGGTCAAAAATGAGTTTCATCACTACCATTATATTAATGGTAATGTTTCTTTATTTATTTGAATTTGGGGAATAGTAACCTACGTTATTATTTACAGCAGGAAAACATGCTTTTCGATTGCATTACTTTATATATTTATACCTTGTTCGTATTTTACTAATTAATTTTTTTGTATTATTCTCATTATTTAATAAATATTTAAACTATTTTGTTGTTCCTATGTATAGGTTTGTTTTAATAATTGGTTTATTTAAAAATTAATTTATTTTGGGGTCTTTAAATGGTCAATTAATATAATTAATTTTTTTATTTATTTTTTTTTTTATAAAAATTTTCAGCTCACGAGCGTTGATCTATTTGAGGGGGGGAACTTTTCTAGGAAGTTTCTTCTTGGGATCCGTTTGAGGGATCGAACCAGTATCTTCAAGTACGTGTCAACATCTGCTACCGTTATGCCACGGTAGAGACACTGTTTGATCAGTAATTTATGTCAAAGTATCATTACACACAGGGAAGAAGCGAATTCTATGAACCAACAAGAATAAATGGCGACAGATTCCTTCAAGAACCTTAAAATTTAGATCTTTTATAATTCAAGATCCTTTTAAAGATTATAAATATTTTATTTAAATCTTTAAGTATATCCTGTTCTAGTTTATAATACGTAATATTTTTAGGATTCACGAAGGCTTGCACGATCTTCAAAGGGCTGTGAAGATTTATAAAGATGTTTTAATTTATGATGCTACCAACGTGGAATCCATCGCTTGTATTGCTACAAATCATTTTTACACCGATCAACCGGAATTGGCTCTCAGATTTTACAGGTTTCTTAATTCTATTATCTAAAATATTAAGCAAGATAGACTGGTATCGTCTCCTTTTTTTTGTCTTTACAATTTATTTACAATTTTCTTTACAATTTTTTATTTACAATCTTTTATCTAAGGAGAAATGTTTACCCTGTATATTAAGTTAATTAATACCTCTCATTCCTTCGTACTTTTTACTTTAAATAAAGGTATAAAGAATCACCTTTTCCCCCCATTTCTTCGTCACTAAATTTTCTTCGAATATTTTTAAGCTCGGTTGGAAAACTGGACAAATAATTTTCAAAGCTTTTGAATAAAATCATCACAAAGACCATCAAGACAAGATTTTAATAATTATTATTATTCTCATCTAAATTTGAAACAAATTTTTCTTTTGGTCATCTTCTTTTGATGAAATCTATACATATTTAAATTTCATCCTCTTCTCTATTTAACTGTAATACTTTTTCTGCACATGTAAACTTTGTAATACATAATAATAATAATAATAATAATAATAATAATAATAATACAGACGTTTACTCCAAATGGGTATCTACAACTGCGAAATTTTCAACAATCTTGCTTTATGTTGTTTTTATGCGCAACAGTACGACATGACTTTAACATGTTTCGAAAGAGCACTTAGTCTTGCAGACGACGACTGTGTTGCTGATGTTTGGTACAATTTAGGACACGTCGCTTTGGTAAATATGATTTTGCACCTTCAATATTTAATTATTATATTGTAGACATATAGAAAGATTCAAACAATCTCATGTAGAGGTACTAACATTAGTTAGTATGAATGGTTGCTGATTAGACAGAGTTACATATTTACGTTAGTGGTAGACTAGTATACGAATGGTTTTACCTCAAGTTGTAGTAGTAATATAGCAGTAGTACAAATGGTCCCTTGGTATAAAATTATTTATTTTCAATAATAGTAGTAGTAGTAGTGTCATGAATGGTTTTCATATATTTAAAGTCAAGAAACAGACATTAAATTAATTTATCCTATGCATCTTAAAGGGAATAGGCGATGTTAATCTTGCATATCAATGCTTTCGTCTGGCACTATCTTCAAATAACGATCATGCAGAGTCGTATAATAATCTTGGTGTCCTTGAATACAGGAGGGGAAACTTAGAGACTGCGAGGGCGTTCTTCATGACAGCATCAAGTTTGGCACCGCATTTATTTCAATCTTTTTATAATCACGCTTTTCTGGCTAATAAGGTATGTCATGGACGTTGCATCTTTGCTTATATTAATAAAAAATCACTAAAAAAAAAAAAGTTAATATTAACCCTTAATGTTCATAAGTATATTAAAATTTAACTCACTCAAATCATAAAATTAATTGTACAATTATAAAAATATACGTATATAACTCTTATTGCAAAAACTTAAAAAGACTTATTCGGTCTAATTTGTTGCATCTTTGCATTGACTTTTCAGACAGGAGATTTGCAGACGAGTTACGTTGTGATAAAGAAGTCCTTAGAAGTCTTTCCCGAACATCACGATTCGAAAGAACTTCTAAAAAGCTTGCAAAGTCATTTTCATGCTTTATAATTTTATAAAAGAAAGATTAGAAGAGGTAACAAATTCTTCATCATCAAAAGCAGTCTAAAGGAATGGATTCCTTTTAAAAATTTTGATAGATTATCGAATATCCTCCTCAAAATCAAATAAAATTAATATATAACTCGCTGTCACAGCTCCCTAAATATTATACTTAAAATAATACAGTAGCACATATTATAAACCATAATATATATTTATATAATAATAATATATTCGTTTACAAAATAAAGAAATGTATTTCTATCCTTCAATACAACTAAGCCCTTATATCCTTTTGTAAATGATAGCTTGATAAAAAAATTAAAATTACTTAACAGTTCTATAGAAATTTACAAGATGTGATCTGTAACATTAAAACTATTATTAAGAATAAATAACAATTGTTTGTAATCGTAAACTTCTATGTAAATATGTTGAATAATATTACTTGTTACTAATCGTATCTAATATGTACAATAAAAAGTTACAATACTTTCTACTGTAAAGGAAAAAATCCTTCATTTGCACACACACACAAAAAAAAAGTATTTTACGACCCCCATTGAAAGTTGTCATTAATGTCTTTGTGGAAGATGGAGCGTTTCCTTCTCCCCGCCTCATTTTTTAAGT
This sequence comes from Armadillidium nasatum, assembly GCA_009176605.1. Classification (NCBI taxonomy): domain Eukaryota; kingdom Metazoa; phylum Arthropoda; class Malacostraca; order Isopoda; family Armadillidiidae; genus Armadillidium; species Armadillidium nasatum. The sequence goes on from SEYY01000428.1 coordinate 144,076, forward strand.
GTCAGAGTCAAAGAAATCTCTTTAAAATATTTATATAAATTTTAATGTTGCGTTCATGTTCAAAGGTCATTTCCTCAAAACGTACGGAATAGCCAGCAAATCGGACAACAGGACGTGATTCCCCTGACTTTAAGGATTCATAAGATCATAATGAGTATATGGACACTTTTTTTTTTTTTTTTTTTCTACTTTATCGAAGAGAAACATCTCTTGAAAGTTTCAAGGAATTGAACCCAGAACCTTTACTACGCAAGTCACAATACATAACATACTACAACAGAAATTTTAATTTACAAATAATTTTAACCTCTTCATAATTATTTTTAAAATAATAATAAAAAAAAACTTTAATATTCTATAAATCAAATAGAAGGTATACGTCTTTCATTATTGGTTATAAAACAGCCTCACGTTTTCAATATATATATATATATATATATATATATATATATATATATATATATATATATATATATATATATATATATATATATATATATATATATATATATATATATATTTGGGTCAATCCATTTTTTCCGTACCGATGATGGCCGCTCGATAATTTTAGAAAACTTTTATATTTTGCATGGAGTTAATGTTATCCCTGGGAAGTTCAAAACCACCATTCGTTTTTGTAGATTTACTCTGGTTGTAACAGGGTGAGCCAAAATGTTAGACCAGGTGGAGCCAAATTTTCACTTAATAGAGGCTAACATTTTAAGTAATATCTCCATATTGGTAATTCTTATACCAAATTTCATAGAGATTGATTTGTTAGGGATACTTTAAGGTACATTTGGCCTTTCCTGTTTTTTTTTGTGAAAATAATATTTCACCATGAAAATGAATCCGAAAAATTGTGTTAAAAATCGAAGAAATTTCCATTTTCGTGGGTGTATTATTAAAAGAAGGAAATAATTTAACGATATATAATTTTGTGTGATGATACATACTAAAGTATGGTTTAACTTAAATCTTATTTGAAGTTGGGTAAATATTTTTAAAACAATTTACAGGGTGTTCAAAAATCAATTTTTCTGAAAATCGGTAACTTTGAACCTTAATATCTCTGGTGGGTAAGTGCTAAAAATCTGAAATTTTCACACATTATACTACTACCATAGATGTTCCTTCACCTGCAATATTAACTTTAGTATTTGCTTGTTTTAAGAAATACAGCCATTCAAAAATGCCAAAAAAAAAAATTTTTTTTAAAGTTGTGTTATGATACCTATAATTATAGTTATTATAGTTCAAGACAATACGTAGACAAATGAAATAGTGTGGCATCAAGGAGAAATGAAAACAAAGTTAAAAAAATTTAATTATAAGGTTAATATACATAAGAATGTACCATTATATCTACTTTAAATGACAAAATTAACTCAATAACTTTTAAAAAGTTGATCTACATATATATATATATATATATATATATATATAATATAATATATATATATATATATATATATAATATATATATATATATATATATATATATATATATATATATATATATAATAATATATAAAATATATAATATATAATATATAATATATATATATTATATATATATATATATATATATATATATATATATATATATATATATATATATATATATATATATATATATATATATATATATATATATATATATATATATATATATATATATATATATATATATATATATTTACTTTGCGCTATAACTGTGATTGTTCAAAAGAAGAGAGATTTCTTCGGAAACTTTGTTTGAGATGTTTTAATTTCTGCCTTTTAATGACATTTTCATTTCAAGCCCAGAAAGTTTTCTTAAAATATTTTTCATTGGGATCCATACCCGTTCGCAAGCTGACATCTTGAATGAAGTTCTGGGTCCGGAAAGATGATAAAAATGTATGTAAACATCATCGTTCTCCACACTTATTTCTTCTACCTTTCCAATCCACCATTGTTCATCATATACGCAAGCTAATGTGTCATTTATCTCTAAACCTAATGAAGCAATTTTGCTGACACAGTGGTCTTCGTAAACGTCGGTTTTTGAGGTTGGTTAGCACCTAATTATGTTCTCTGAAAGTGGAAAGTATTTGTGAAAGTTTCTTGTTCCCTTAATTCTCAAACAATTTTCACATCTCGTTTTAAGTCTCATGGTGTTCATTAATTTCTTCTTCTTTTACGAGAAAATAAGTTATTCCTCTTAATTTCTCTTTGCAGAATGAATATATTTGGTCAATATTAAGAATTTGGTGTGTTGTTTTTCTTTGTAAGCTGACTTTGCTTAATTCGCTCTTTGTTGTTCCTCCAACCCCATCACAGGCATTTTTCCAGTGGCAAGATGCAAAGAAATGCCATTCAGCTTTTAATGCGAAATCTTTTTGGTGATGGCAAATGTTAACAAAAATATATATATATATATATATATATATATATATATATATATATATATATATATATATATATATATATATATATATTATATATATATAATATATATATATATATATATATATATATATCAACTTTTTAAAAGTTATTGAGTTAATTTTGTCATTTAAAGTAGATATAATGGTACATTCTTATGTATATTAACCTTATAATTAAATTTTTTTAACTTTGTTTTCATTTCTCCTTGATGCCACACTATTTCATTTGTCTATGTATTGTCTTGAACTATAATAACTATAATTATAGGTATCATAACACAACTTTAAAAAATTTTTTTTTTTGGCATTTTTGAATGGCTGTATTTCTTAAAACAAGCAAATACTAAAGTTAATATTGCAGGTGAAGGAACATCTATGGTAGTAGTATAATGTGTGAAAATTTCAGATTTTTAGCACTTCCCCCACCAGAGATATTAAGGTTCAAAGTTACTGATTTTCAGAAAAATTGATTTTTGAACACCCTGTAAATTGTTTTAAAAATATTTACCCAACTTCAAATAAGATTTAAGTTAAACCATACTTTAGTATGTATCATCACACAAAATTTTATATCGTTAAATTATTTACCTTCTTTTAATAATACACCCACGAAAATGGAAATTTCTTCAATTTTTAACACAATTTTTCGGATTCATTTTTTTTTTTTTTTTTTTTTTTTTAAAAAGTTCACATCTCACGGGCATTGCCCTATTCGAGGAGAGGAACTTTTCTAGGTAGTATATACCTAGGATCCCGAAGTGGGATCGAATCGGCGCCCTCAAGCACGTGAGTCAATCACTTTACCGTTTGAGCCACGGTAAACGGCAAAAAACAAAACGGCAAAACGGTAAAACATATTTTAAACAATTTTCATGGTGAAATATTATTTTCACAAAAAAAAACAGGAAAGGCCAAATGTACCTTAAAGTATCCCTAACAAATCAATCTCTATGAAATTTGGTATAAGAATTACCAATATGGAGATATTACTTAAAATGTTAGCCTCTATTAAGTGAAAATTTGGCTCCACCTGGTCTAACATTTTGGCTCACCCTGTTACAACCAGAGTAAATCTACAAAAACGAATAGTGGTTTTGAACTTCCCAGGGATAACATTAACGCCATGCAAAATATAAAAGTTTTCTAAAATTATCGAGCGGCCATCATCGGTACGGAAAAAATGGATTGACCCATATATATATATATATATATATATATATATATATATATATATATATATATATATATATATATATATATATATATATATATATATATATATATATATATATATATATATATATATATATATATATATATATATATATATATATATATATATATATATATATATATATATATATATATATATAGGAAATCTTTTAAACTTAATTACAATTCTAAGAATTTTTTTTTTGAAGATTATGATTTATAAATGCATAAAAAATATTTAGATGTGAAGTGACTTAAGTCTTAATGAAGGTGTAAAGTTACCATCAAGTAAAAAAAAAAAAATAATAATTAGGGAATGAAGATGGTACTTAAAGTACTCAGTCAGCAAATATGATCATCATGGTCTACAATCTATAACTACTATAAATTTATATATACGTTCGTGGGACACAAAGTAAGAACAAATATAGAAAGCATATTATAAAAGTGCCACATTGAAAACATTACAATAACTACTATTAAATTTTTCTATCTGATAAAAAAATAATTAAAAATAAAGAACCCAAAATTCAAAAGCATATTTAAATAATTTGTACAACTTCATAGTTAATACCTAATGTAAAAATTAAAGCTTTAAAGGAAATATTTAAAACCAACCAAAATAATTTTACAGAAAAAAAAAAAAAAAAAATTTGATATAAGCTTTGCACTAAAAAGATTTTAATCATCAAACACATTGAAATTAAAATGAACAAAATCAGAGGTAAATATGTGGAAACAATTGATTTACTTTATATATTAATAATGAATGGTCTTACAAAGATGGTAGATTTTTCAGTAACATTATAATTAATTACATTTCTTTTAAATAGTTTTAATTTTCTCTTAATACCACAATGACAATAGTGCAAATATAAAGTTATGGAATAAATTCTTTCTTATTAAAATACTCACAATATTTGTTCTGTCATTAAAATTCAAAGGTAGTAGTTTATTAAACTAATAATTCCAATAGACAGGTTGTTTATAATAAGATAAACTCTAACTATAAAACTCTTTGAAAGGTATAGCAATCATATATATAACCAATAAACATCTATGAAGAATCTCAAAACTATAGCAAAACAATTAGGATTTAGAATCCGTACCAAAAACATTATTAATACTAGTTAAAATATCTTCTTCCTTTTTCTGTCTTCGACGCCTACGTCTGGAGTTTGGATTTGCTTCAATACTAATTTTCTCTCTTTTGCTCTTTAAACACGACAATGGATTGGGATCACGATTACGTTTTTTCTTCTTAATAAATTTCTCTTCTTCACCCAAAACAGGGAATTTAATTCATAACTGCCTTCTATATTATATATATATATATAATATATATATATATATATATAATTATATATATTATTCGATAGTGGTATTATATAATTTAGAATCATTATATGGAAAAGAATCAGACTCCTGCCTCATATTATCTGGGTCGTTCCAATATTTTAGGTAATTGACTATCGAAAATGTTAAGGGAAATACAAAACTTATTTAAACGTAATATTCCATTCAAATTCATTAAACTAAGTGTGAAAAATATAAATGTGAGGCGTTCGATAGTGGTATTATATAATTTAGAATCATTATATGGAAAAGAATCAGACTCCTGCCTCATATTATCTGGGTCGTTCCAATATTTTAGGTAATTGACTATCGAAAATGTTAAGGGAAATACAAAACTTATTTAAACGTAATATTCCATTCAAATTCATTAAACTAAGTGTGAAAAATATAAATGTGAGGCGTTCGATAGTGGTATTATATAATTTAGAATCATTATATGGAAAAGAATCAGACTCCTGCCTCATATTATCTGGGTCGTTCCAATATTTTAGGTAATTGACTATCGAAAATGTTAAGGGAAATACAAAACTTATTTAAACGTAATATTCCATTCAAATTCATTAAACTAAGTGTGAAAAATATAAATGTGAGGCGTTCGATAGTGGTATTATATAATTTAGAATCATTATATGGAAAAGAATCAGACTCCTGCCTCATATTATCTGGGTCGTTCCAATATTTTAGGTAATTGACTATCGAAAATGTTAAGGGAAATACAAAACTTATTTAAACGTAATATTCCATTCAAATTCATTAAACTAAGTGTGAAAAATATAAATGTGAGGCGTTCGATAGTGGTATTATATAATTTAGAATCATTATATGGAAAAGAATCAGACTCCTGCCTCATATTATCTGGGTCGTTCCAATATTTTAGGTAATTGACTATCGAAAATGTTAAGGGAAATACAAAACTTATTTAAACGTAATATTCCATTCAAATTCATTAAACTAAGTGTGAAAAATATAAATGTGAGGCGTTCGATAGTGGTATTATATAATTTAGAATCATTATATGGAAAAGAATCAGACTCCTGCCTCATATTATCTGGGTCGTTCCAATATTTTAGGTAATTGACTATCGAAAATGTTAAGGGAAATACAAAACTTATTTAAACGTAATATTCCATTCAAATTCATTAAACTAAGTGTGAAAAATATAAATGTGAGGCGTTCGATAGTGGTATTATATAATTTAGAATCATTATATGGAAAAGAATCAGACTCCTGCCTCATATTATCTGGGTCGTTCCAATATTTTAGGTAATTGACTATCGAAAATGTTAAGGGAAATACAAAACTTATTTAAACGTAATATTCCATTCAAATTCATTAAACTAAGTGTGAAAAATATAAATGTGAGGCGTTCGATAGTGGTATTATATAATTTAGAATCATTATATGGAAAAGAATCAGACTCCTGCCTCATATTATCTGGGTCGTTCCAATATTTTAGGTAATTGACTATCGAAAATGTTAAGGGAAATACAAAACTTATTTAAACGTAATATTCCATTCAAATTCATTAAACTAAGTGTGAAAAATATAAATGTGAGGCGTTCGATAGTGGTATTATATATAATTTAGAATCATTATATGGAAAAGAATCAGACTCCTGCCTCATATTATCTGGGTCGTTCCAATATTTTAGGTAATTGACTATCGAAAATGTTAAGGGAAATACAAAACTTATTTAAACGTAATATTCCATTCAAATTCATTAAACTAAGTGTGAAAAATATAAATGTGAGGCGTTCGATAGTGGTATTATATAATTTAGAATCATTATATGGAAAAGAATCAGACTCCTGCCTCATATTATCTGGGTCGTTCCAATATTTTAGGTAATTGACTATCGAAAATGTTAAGGGAAATACAAAACTTATTTAAACGTAATATTCCATTCAAATTCATTAAACTAAGTGTAAAAAATATAAATGTGAGGCGTTCGATAGTGGTATTATATAATTTAGAATCATTATATGGAAAAGAATCAGACTCCTGCCTCATATTATCTGGGTCGTTCCAATATTTTAGGTAATTGACTATCGAAAATGTTAAGGGAAATACAAAACTTATTTAAACGTAATATTCCATTCAAATTCATTAAACTAAGTGTGAAAAATATAAATGTGAGGCGTTCGATAGTGGTATTATATAATTTAGAATCATTATATGGAAAAGAATCAGACTCCTGCCTCATATTATCTGGGTCGTTCCAATATTTTAGGTAATTGACTATCGAAAATGTTAAGGGAAATACAAAACTTATTTAAACGTAATATTCCATTCAAATTCATTAAACTAAGTGTAAAAAATATAAATGTGAGGCGTTCGATAGTGGTATTATATAATTTAGAATCATTATATGGAAAAGAATCAGACTCCTGCCTCATATTATCTGGGTCGTTCCAATATTTTAGGTAATTGACTATCGAAAATGTTAAGGGAAATACAAAACTTATTTAAACGTAATATTCCATTCAAATTCATTAAACTAAGTGTGAAAAATATAAATGTGAGGCGTTCGATAGTGGTATTATATAATTTAGAATCATTATATGGAAAAGAATCAGACTCCTGCCTCATATTATCTGGGTCGTTCCAATATTTTAGGTAATTGACTATCGAAAATGTTAAGGGAAATACAAAACTTATTTAAACGTAATATTCCATTCAAATTCATTAAACTAAGTGTGAAAAATATAAATGTGAGGCGTTCGATAGTGGTATTATATAATTTAGAATCATTATATGGAAAAGAATCAGACTCCTGCCTCATATTATCTGGGTCGTTCCAATATTTTAGGTAATTGACTATCGAAAATGTTAAGGGAAATACAAAACTTATTTAAACGTAATATTCCATTCAAATTCATTAAACTAAGTGTGAAAAATATAAATGTGAGGCGTTCGATAGTGGTATTATATAATTTAGAATCATTATATGGAAAAGAATCAGACTCCTGCCTCATATTATCTGGGTCGTTCCAATATTTTAGGTAATTGACTATCGAAAATGTTAAGGGAAATACAAAACTTATTTAAACGTAATATTCCATTCAAATTCATTAAACTAAGTGTGAAAAATATAAATGTGAGGCGTTCGATAGTGGTATTATATAATTTAGAATCATTATATGGAAAAGAATCAGACTCCTGCCTCATATTATCTGGGTCGTTCCAATATTTTAGGTAATTGACTATCGAAAATGTTAAGGGAAATACAAAACTTATTTAAACGTAATATTCCATTCAAATTCATTAAACTAAGTGTGAAAAATATAAATGTGAGGCGTTCGATAGTGGTATTATATAATTTAGAATCATTATATGGAAAAGAATCAGACTCCTGCCTCATATTATCTGGGTCGTTCCAATATTTTAGGTAATTGACTATCGAAAATGTTAAGGGAAATACAAAACTTATTTAAACGTAATATTCCATTCAAATTCATTAAACTAAGTGTGAAAAATATAAATGTGAGGCGTTCGATAGTGGTATTATATAATTTAGAATCATTATATGGAAAAGAATCAGACTCCTGCCTCATATTATCTGGGTCGTTCCAATATTTTAGGTAATTGACTATCGAAAATGTTAAGGGAAATACAAAACTTATTTAAACGTAATATTCCATTCAAATTCATTAAACTAAGTGTGAAAAATATAAATGTGAGGCGTTCGATAGTGGTATTATATAATTTAGAATCATTATATGGAAAAGAATCAGACTCCTGCCTCATATTATCTGGGTCGTTCCAATATTTTAGGTAATTGACTATCGAAAATGTTAAGGGAAATACAAAACTTATTTAAACGTAATATTCCATTCAAATTCATTAAACTAAGTGTGAAAAATATAAATGTGAGGCGTTCGATAGTGGTATTATATAATTTAGAATCATTATATGGAAAAGAATCAGACTCCTGCCTCATATTATCTGGGTCGTTCCAATATTTTAGGTAATTGACTATCGAAAATGTTAAGGGAAATACAAAACTTATTTAAACGTAATATTCCATTCAAATTCATTAAACTAAGTGTGAAAAATATAAATGTGAGGCGTTCGATAGTGGTATTATATAATTTAGAATCATTATATGGAAAAGAATCAGACTCCTGCCTCATATTATCTGGGTCGTTCCAATATTTTAGGTAATTGACTATCGAAAATGTTAAGGGAAATACAAAACTTATTTAAACGTAATATTCCATTCAAATTCATTAAACTAAGTGTGAAAAATATAAATGTGAGGCGTTCGATAGTGGTATTATATAATTTAGAATCATTATATGGAAAAGAATCAGACTCCTGCCTCATATTATCTGGGTCGTTCCAATATTTTAGGTAATTGACTATCGAAAATGTTAAGGGAAATACAAAACTTATTTAAACGTAATATTCCATTCAAATTCATTAAACTAAGTGTGAAAAATATAAATGTGAGGCGTTCGATAGTGGTATTATATAATTTAGAATCATTATATGGAAAAGAATCAGACTCCTGCCTCATATTATCTGGGTCGTTCCAATATTTTAGGTAATTGACTATCGAAAATGTTAAGGGAAATACAAAACTTATTTAAACGTAATATTCCATTCAAATTCATTAAACTAAGTGTGAAAAATATAAATGTGAGGCGTTCGATAGTGGTATTATATAATTTAGAATCATTATATGGAAAAGAATCAGACTCCTGCCTCATATTATCTGGGTCGTTCCAATATTTTAGGTAATTGACTATCGAAAATGTTAAGGGAAATACAAAACTTATTTAAACGTAATATTCCATTCAAATTCATTAAACTAAGTGTGAAAAATATAAATGTGAGGCGTTCGATAGTGGTATTATATAATTTAGAATCATTATATGGAAAAGAATCAGACTCCTGCCTCATATTATCTGGGTCGTTCCAATATTTTAGGTAATTGACTATCGAAAATGTTAAGGGAAATACAAAACTTATTTAAACGTAATATTCCATTCAAATTCATTAAACTAAGTGTGAAAAATATAAATGTGAGGCGTTCGATAGTGGTATTATATAATTTAGAATCATTATATGGAAAAGAATCAGACTCCTGCCTCATATTATCTGGGTCGTTCCAATATTTTAGGTAATTGACTATCGAAAATGTTAAGGGAAATACAAAACTTATTTAAACGTAATATTCCATTCAAATTCATTAAACTAAGTGTGAAAAATATAAATGTGAGGCGTTCGATAGTGGTATTATATAATTTAGAATCATTATATGGAAAAGAATCAGACTCCTGCCTCATATTATCTGGGTCGTTCCAATATTTTAGGTAATTGACTATCGAAAATGTTAAGGGAAATACAAAACTTATTTAAACGTAATATTCCATTCAAATTCATTAAACTAAGTGTAAAAAATATAAATGTGAGGCGTTCGATAGTGGTATTATATAATTTAGAATCATTATATGGAAAAGAATCAGACTCCTGCCTCATATTATCTGGGTCGTTCCAATATTTTAGGTAATTGACTATCGAAAATGTTAAGGGAAATACAAAACTTATTTAAACGTAATATTCCATTCAAATTCATTAAACTAAGTGTGAAAAATATAAATGTGAGGCGTTCGATAGTGGTATTATATAATTTAGAATCATTATATGGAAAAGAATCAGACTCCTGCCTCATATTATCTGGGTCGTTCCAATATTTTAGGTAATTGACTATCGAAAATGTTAAGGGAAATACAAAACTTATTTAAACGTAATATTCCATTCAAATTCATTAAACTAAGTGTGAAAAATATAAATGTGAGGCGTTCGATAGTGGTATTATATAATTTAGAATCATTATATGGAAAAGAATCAGACTCCTGCCTCATATTATCTGGGTCGTTCCAATATTTTAGGTAATTGACTATCGAAAATGTTAAGGGAAATACAAAACTTATTTAAACGTAATATTCCATTCAAATTCATTAAACTAAGTGTAAAAAATATAAATGTGAGGCGTTCGATAGTGGTATTATATAATTTAGAATCATTATATGGAAAAGAATCAGACTCCTGCCTCATATTATCTGGGTCGTTCCAATATTTTAGGTAATTGACTATCGAAAATGTTAAGGGAAATACAAAACTTATTTAAACGTAATATTCCATTCAAATTCATTAAACTAAGTGTGAAAAATATAAATGTGAGGCGTTCGATAGTGGTATTATATAATTTAGAATCATTATATGGAAAAGAATCAGACTCCTGCCTCATATTATCTGGGTCGTTCCAATATTTTAGGTAATTGACTATCGAAAATGTTAAGGGAAATACAAAACTTATTTAAACGTAATATTCCATTCAAATTCATTAAACTAAGTGTAAAAAATATAAATGTGAGGCGTTCGATAGTGGTATTATATAATTTAGAATCATTATATGGAAAAGAATCAGACTCCTGCCTCATATTATCTGGGTCGTTCCAATATTTTAGGTAATTGACTATCGAAAATGTTAAGGGAAATACAAAACTTATTTAAACGTAATATTCCATTCAAATTCATTAAACTAAGTGTGAAAAATATAAATGTGAGGCGTTCGATAGTGGTATTATATAATTTAGAATCATTATATGGAAAAGAATCAGACTCCTGCCTCATATTATCTGGGTCGTTCCAATATTTTAGGTAATTGACTATCGAAAATGTTAAGGGAAATACAAAACTTATTTAAACGTAATATTCCATTCAAATTCATTAAACTAAGTGTGAAAAATATAAATGTGAGGCGTTCGATAGTGGTATTATATAATTTAGAATCATTATATGGAAAAGAATCAGACTCCTGCCTCATATTATCTGGGTCGTTCCAATATTTTAGGTAATTGACTATCGAAAATGTTAAGGGAAATACAAAACTTATTTAAACGTAATATTCCATTCAAATTCATTAAACTAAGTGTGAAAAATATAAATGTGAGGCGTTCGATAGTGGTATTATATAATTTAGAATCATTATATGGAAAAGAATCAGACTCCTGCCTCATATTATCTGGGTCGTTCCAATATTTTAGGTAATTGACTATCGAAAATGTTAAGGGAAATACAAAACTTATTTAAACGTAATATTCCATTCAAATTCATTAAACTAAGTGTGAAAAATATAAATGTGAGGCGTTCGATAGTGGTATTATATAATTTAGAATCATTATATGGAAAAGAATCAGACTCCTGCCTCATATTATCTGGGTCGTTCCAATATTTTAGGTAATTGACTATCGAAAATGTTAAGGGAAATACAAAACTTATTTAAACGTAATATTCCATTCAAATTCATTAAACTAAGTGTGAAAAATATAAATGTGAGGCGTTCGATAGTGGTATTATATAATTTAGAATCATTATATGGAAAAGAATCAGACTCCTGCCTCATATTATCTGGGTCGTTCCAATATTTTAGGTAATTGACTATCGAAAATGTTAAGGGAAATACAAAACTTATTTAAACGTAATATTCCATTCAAATTCATTAAACTAAGTGTGAAAAATATAAATGTGAGGCGTTCGATAGTGGTATTATATAATTTAGAATCATTATATGGAAAAGAATCAGACTCCTGCCTCATATTATCTGGGTCGTTCCAATATTTTAGGTAATTGACTATCGAAAATGTTAAGGGAAATACAAAACTTATTTAAACGTAATATTCCATTCAAATTCATTAAACTAAGTGTGAAAAATATAAATGTGAGGCGTTCGATAGTGGTATTATATAATTTAGAATCATTATATGGAAAAGAATCAGACTCCTGCCTCATATTATCTGGGTCGTTCCAATATTTTAGGTAATTGACTATCGAAAATGTTAAGGGAAATACAAAACTTATTTAAACGTAATATTCCATTCAAATTCATTAAACTAAGTGTGAAAAATATAAATGTGAGGCGTTCGATAGTGGTATTATATAATTTAGAATCATTATATGGAAAAGAATCAGACTCCTGCCTCATATTATCTGGGTCGTTCCAATATTTTAGGTAATTGACTATCGAAAATGTTAAGGGAAATACAAAACTTATTTAAACGTAATATTCCATTCAAATTCATTAAACTAAGTGTGAAAAATATAAATGTGAGGCGTTCGATAGTGGTATTATATAATTTAGAATCATTATATGGAAAAGAATCAGACTCCTGCCTCATATTATCTGGGTCGTTCCAATATTTTAGGTAATTGACTATCGAAAATGTTAAGGGAAATACAAAACTTATTTAAACGTAATATTCCATTCAAATTCATTAAACTAAGTGTGAAAAATATAAATGTGAGGCGTTCGATAGTGGTATTATATATAATTTAGAATCATTATATGGAAAAGAATCAGACTCCTGCCTCATATTATCTGGGTCGTTCCAATATTTTAGGTAATTGACTATCGAAAATGTTAAGGGAAATACAAAACTTATTTAAACGTAATATTCCATTCAAATTCATTAAACTAAGTGTGAAAAATATAAATGTGAGGCGTTCGATAGTGGTATTATATAATTTAGAATCATTATATGGAAAAGAATCAGACTCCTGCCTCATATTATCTGGGTCGTTCCAATATTTTAGGTAATTGACTATCGAAAATGTTAAGGGAAATACAAAACTTATTTAAACGTAATATTCCATTCAAATTCATTAAACTAAGTGTGAAAAATATAAATGTGAGGCGTTCGATAGTGGTATTATATAATTTAGAATCATTATATGGAAAAGAATCAGACTCCTGCCTCATATTATCTGGGTCGTTCCAATATTTTAGGTAATTGACTATCGAAAATGTTAAGGGAAATACAAAACTTATTTAAACGTAATATTCCATTCAAATTCATTAAACTAAGTGTGAAAAATATAAATGTGAGGCGTTCGATAGTGGTATTATATAATTTAGAATCATTATATGGAAAAGAATCAGACTCCTGCCTCATATTATCTGGGTCGTTCCAATATTTTAGGTAATTGACTATCGAAAATGTTAAGGGAAATACAAAACTTATTTAAACGTAATATTCCATTCAAATTCATTAAACTAAGTGTGAAAAATATAAATGTGAGGCGTTCGATAGTGGTATTATATAATTTAGAATCATTATATGGAAAAGAATCAGACTCCTGCCTCATATTATCTGGGTCGTTCCAATATTTTAGGTAATTGACTATCGAAAATGTTAAATTCAAGCCAGTATATATAAAAAACAAGCAAATCACATCGCAAAGATAAAGGGTCAAGTGAGTTAGAATGAACGGAACAATTTATAAGCCTTTGACTCAACCCTATCCAAAAAACGGGTGAAACTTGAGTCACCACAGATTTGAAAGCAGTACTCCATACAAAGGCGGATGCCTATTACGTGAGAAAAGTCCTCAAATCCAAGAGTCATTAGTAGTAATAAATTAGCGCTACATTATATTTTATTTTCATATGGTTTATTCACTAACGTGTAATCAAAACTCATGTTTCAATGAGGAGATAAATCAATATTAATTCCTGACACTGTAAGGATAACAAGCCAAGTCCATACATTACAAAGGCACTTACGAGGGAATTGAAGTCATGAGGAAGGAGATCAGGAGACAAAGTAAGCAAGTTAACTGAGTTAACTGTTTCACTGCCAAACGATACTACACGCCAAAATTTTTCCGAAAAGCAAAAGTTCTTCGAGCATTTGAGCAAATACAAGAGAACAAATTTTGAAGCAAAACTGAATTGAATTTATATTGACATTTTTTTTTTTTTTTTTTTTTTTTTTTTGCGCTTTGAGAGCATTGTCCTATTCAAAAAGAACTTTCAAAATACTCATAAGGGGTCAACCAGCGCCTTCAAGCACGTGAGTCAATCCCTCTATCGTTGGGCCATGATAGTCGTTTAGTAATGGACTTGGAACCAAAGAACCATTACTACCAGCAAACACCTTAAGAACCTAAGAAATCCCAAGCCATAACATTAGGAACCGTTACTTTACTAAAATATACAAGAGAGTAGTTCATAATAAAGAATTAAAAAACATTAAAAAAAAAAACTCTTGAAAAGAGAATGAAAATCAGAACTGAATCTACTTTCATTTTTTTAGGAAAATCTACAATAATTTCTTAAATTTATAATTTTAATAGTTTTGTAATAAACCTAGATTAAGCATTAACAACAAAAATATTACTACTCCTACTAATAATAATAATAATAATAGTTAGAAGAACATATTAACATACCTATTTCTTTTCTCCAAAAATTTTAACAGTTTCCTGTGGAGGTTTTTCAATTGTAGGAGTCTGACGATGAAGAAAAATAATAGGGGCTGCAAAGACCTTCTTCCGAGCATATTCTCTTAAATTTTCATCCATCGTAGCAAGAATATACCTGACAACGAATAAGACCTTATTAATTAACTGGAAAAATAAGTCATATTACCATTTCAAAATAATCTAAGTAAAATGTGAAACTGGTAAAACTGGTGAGGTATTCTTCTACTACATATTTGTACCTTCCAAACTTTAGAATTGATACTAATGCTAATAAACTAGTTTGTAATAGTAGTTTGCAGATCCCAATGTTGTAAGTACTTTAGGTAATATACGTTTATCTCTTTCTGCAGAGCTCAACACTCAAACATCTTGGTGCTAAAATACAAAAATTATCAACTAAGCTTCAACTTGTGTCTGAAATTCCCAAGTTTGGAAAGTACGAATATGTAGAAGAGAAATATTTAACCAGTTTTAAGATATAAACTAAAACTTGAACTTACTATAACAAAGAAAGTTCTAATTTGATTTTACTAAAATATTCAAAGTTTTTTTTTTTTCTGTGAAATTGAATTTTTAGAAAAGTACTGTTATTCCAGCTCATAAAGAATAATTATAGTGAAGGGTATTTGAAAATTTTTTTCAATTAAATTCATGTATCACCTCCCCTCTTTCCCACTTTCACTAAGACTCAATACCTACAGATGTATCATTTTCCATGATACATTTTCAACAGTAATCATAAATTAGCATTTTATACTGACTGTAACAAAATGCTTAAAAAAGTTTAAAACTGAAATGATGTCCTAACAAACACAAATTTCAGTACTTAACAATTACAATTTATACATATTAATACATTACTGAAATGAACTTCTTGGGGGACGATTTCGTTCTTTGAGCACAATAATAATAATAATAATAATAATAATAATAATAATAATAATAATAAATGTACCTGGTAGGATTTTTTCTCTCCAATAGTGATTTAATACACTCAGTCGCAGACTTAAAATCGTCTGTATGTCCACATTGATGGATTTTAAACTGTTTAATAATAAGCCAAGTACCATAAAGATCTTTAACTGAAATGTAAAATAAATTAATACATTAAAACTGATAATAAGTATACTCATATATAATATATATATATATATATATATATATATATATATATATATATATATATATATATATATATATATATATATATATATATATATATATATATATATATATATATATATATATATATATATATATATATATATATATATAGTAAAAAAAAACTGAGTATTTGGTACTTACTAATTTTTGATAATTTTTCAACTTCCATTATTATACACCGAGTAGTTACGATATTCACATCACTATCAAGATACTTCGGCAACTGTTCACTGATATTTATCTTGGACTATATATATATATATATATATATATATATATATATATATATATATATATATATATATATATATATATATATATATATATATATATATATATATATATATATATATATATATATATATATATTGAAAACATGATGAAAAAATAAATCATAAAAGTAATAAATCATGAAATATATAGAACAAGTCCATGTTCTGAAATACAACTATTTCCATATTAGAATAGTAAAATAAAAAATTAGATCTTACATCATTCTGTCAAAATCTTGAAAGACAACTAAACAGTTTAAGCAACTACCAGATTTTTTAATTTTTTTATTAAAGGTTAAGATTTAACAGGCGGTGTCCTATATAAGGAAGAGAAACTATTTTTTTTTTTGTGGAAATTTCTTGCTTTGATGATGGACTTAACCAGAGTCTTCAAGCACATGAGTCAATCAATCTGCCATTATGCTACAGTAGTAGCATAATGGCAGATTTTTATTCTGATTCACAAATGGTAAAGTGATTGATTCACGTGCTTGAGGGCACTAGTTTGATCCCACTTAGAGATCTTAGGTATATACTACATAGAAAAGTTCTCCTCGAATGGGGAAATGCCAATGACATGTGAACTTTTTATAATAAAAAAAAATTAAAAAATACTATAGATATAATTTATTGAAAATCAAATTTTAACCTCAATTAGCTTAATTAATAAAAAAAAAATTATTAAGTCTTTAAAAGAATGCACGTGGATTAGAATTCTTACAAAAATGAAACATTCAAATACAATGTTTTAAAAACTCATGACTATAAAATATCTTACCTCTAAAGCCGCTGTACAAAATGTTCCATCAATTAATATGTTATACGGAGAGAAGAAACCAAAATTTCTTTTATAAAAATCTATTGTTTTATTTAACCTTTTAACTCTTTTAGTATTCATATTTTATTTAACTTTTAAAACAAATTTTTTTAATAGTATATATATAATTATATTTAATTATTAATTTATTATAAAATAAATTATCATTAAATGATTTTCTTTAAATAGGAAAATTTGCTAAGAAAAAAAAAAAAAAATTAAAAGCTACATTTTATGTTAAAATTAAATTAGACCACATTTAAATAAAAAAAAAAAAAAAAAAGTAAAAATGAGTAATAACTATGATCATTTAACAATACATTATACAACTTCAATGCATCAGCGTTGGAGAGGAAATTTAAGAAATTATATATTATATATATATATATATTATATATATATATATATATATATATATATATATATATATATATATATATATATATATTAAACTAGATACAAATAATCATCTCATTAGGCATTCCCCTATCATCACTTTGAAGCTGGTTTCCTTTAATACATGTTTTTTTTTTATTATTATTATTAACTTTTCATCTTTCACAGACTTCATTCTAATTTTCACTCTGATAAACATCACTTATTTTCCTCAACATAATCTTTCTTTTTTTTACTAAAACACAGGAGCTTGGGCATTCTATGATCAATCCTATTATGTTCCCTAATATTGTTGATTCTATTAGGCAAAAAATGAGAACAAATACACTGTCTTTACCCTTAATTTCAGGCAAAACTACGGTATTATGCATATTTACTCAAAAGGCATTGTTCTTGTTTCTAATTCAGCCCTTCAATTTTCTACCTTGTGAATTAAGTTCTCACACCAATCTATAGGAACATAGGAAAATAGACAGAAGAAGCCACAAGGACCTATCGAGCCTGTCCCAGTCCAAACAAATAATCCTATCCCTAGTTATCAGTTCATTCATGCAAAGATAAAAATAAAACTAAGCCCAATTATACACACAATATTCAATATTCAATGAGCTATGTGAAAGCTCACTTATTGTTTATCTCAATTCTACAAATTACCTTATCTAGACTCAAAATCAGAGTCCATTTTCACTTCTTTTTCTACCTTTCAAATAATCATTATGGATGATTTCACTGCTAACCACTACCAATGGCTATCTTCTAATTCTCAAGATACAGATGGTGAACTTTCCTTCCATTCTCTATCCTGAACAACCTTGAACTGATAGCGTGCATGCTGATTACCTATGTCCCTTAAGATCTTAAAGATGAACTTAATTTTCATTACCATTTCTCAACTTCTAGTCTTTTATCTTATACTATTAAACTCTGCTGCCACCTTTTGGTTTCTTCCGAATACTGTTTTCATGTATCCTATTATATTCCTTCAAGTTTTCAGCTAGAAAGATCCAAAACTACTGATAGGAAACTTTTTTATTTTCATATAGCAAACTGATGGATTTGGTTGTATTTTTTATTTCTTTCAGAATGATTATTGCTTCAGTAAGAGTAGACTTTTGGGGTAAACATATCAAGGTAAAGGTGGAGATTGTTTCTGAGTTTCGATTGTTAAAAAATATCGAAAATCGAAAATATCGGAGAAGCCTATCGTAAACAAGAGAGTTGCCAAAGGTACTATTACTAGACATAGACACAATTATTATTACTTACTTTTCTAGCAGAACCTAATTCGACTTATCATAACCTGAACTACCGAAATTGCCGTAAAAAGAGGCCTAACCTACACAAGAATTTGCCGTAAAAGAGACCTAACGTACACAAGAACGTTTGCACGACATAGTAGCCTAGGGCTAATTATAGGCAGGAAAATATTGATGGAAATAAAATATTGACAAAAAAATATCGATATAAAAAATATCGAAACTCAGAAACAATCTCCACCTAAGCCACATATCAAATACCAAGGTGATATTCTCATATATGAAAACATTTACTCCATTCTCTTTCCTATCTACTTTAAAAATTATAAGAATTATAGAGAGTTAGAAACCACACAAGCCTATCAAGATTGTCTGTTAAAACAAATAATAATAATACTAATGCATGCAACAAAGACAGGTCTATCCTATCCTTAGTTATCAGTTCATTCATGCAAAGATAAAAATAAAAGTAAGACCGTACATATATTTAGTACTAACTTTTGACGTTATATAACTAATTACACATATAATGAACCAATACCCACTATAAAACCACCAGTTAAACTTAGTCACAAGACAGTCTAAAATTCATATATACCACCAATTTGGCTTAGTTAAGCAACACTATATGATACCTACACCATCTATATCTATCTAGTCCCCTCTTAAATGCTGCAAGAGAATCACAGTCAACAATCTCCTATGGCAAGCTATTCCAAAAATTAATAACCCCATTACTGAAAGAGTATTTTCTGATATCAAGATTGCACGACTTCTTTTAAATTTTTATATCATGTCCTCTAGTTTCTCTTCCATGGTTCACTATAAAGTATTTTTCAATCTTTGTATTACTGTCAGATGCAAATACTTTATAATACTTTCTGATAACTCACCTATAGCTAGGGTTTTTAAACCTTGTGCATCTGAGCTTGCACCCTGCCTTGGAGAATTATTTTGTGTTTGGTTTTTGTCTATATCTATCAACTTCAACCTTTCTTTTTTGGTAAATATTTATAGTTCATCTCTTACCTGGCATTTAGTTGCAATTCAAAATATAAACTGGAAATGTATATTGAAGAAACACAATAAAAATGGTTTTATAACAATTTTTAGTACTTTAACTATTTTTAAATTATTGAATTTGATTTTCTGACCCATTTTAATTATTTTTCTTCAATATACATTACATTTCCAGTTTATATTATAAATAACAACGAAATATCAAATGAGACAAACCATGCATAATAGCAAGCCTAACTCACTTGCTGAAAAATTTATGGTTTTATGTACGTAAAATCTACGACTGAACCATAGCTGTGTTCGCACATTGTGGGTGAGTGGCACAATATAAATATATATCATGTATATTTTAACACAGACTAAGTATTTAATTAAATTTTTACTATGGTGTATAGTTGGGATGGTCGTACAAGGTACGTCCACGGTACGTCGCACGTTTTAAAAGAATACTTTTTTTCGATAAATTTTGAAAAAGTATCGATATTAAAACGATAACATTCCCATACTACCCATTCATAGTGCGTATACAGCCTTTTGGGTAAGGCGAAGAACGGTAAATATCAATTTACTATGGGCGAAGTGTCCCATCCATGAATCGTGTACCACAAGTTCCTACTCGCGACAGCGAAAACTGAAGATTTAAATTTTGATCTTCAATTTTAGGTACCGCAATTTTGAATGGTCACGTGATATAAACAAACATGGAGAATTAGACCAACTCCCTCTTTTAGAATAAATATATTTTGCAAATATTATTACCGTGTTATTACTAGGATAGATTTGTTTGCAAATTATTGCGGATAATTATTTTAGCATTGTAGACTCATTAATTTTAAATGAAGCAAATTATTTCCAGTTAATCAATTGCCTGCTGAATGTTATCTTTCAGCTGCATGAGAGTGTAGCTTATTGTGATACTCTTTTTCCCTTTCATCAAGCCACATTGAAAGAAATACAGTAGGGTAAGTCCAGGCGACCTTGACGGCCATAGTATAGTGTCTTGGAAATGACCCATCCTTCAATGAAGGACTCAGTTTTTCAAATTCGACACATGCTGAAAAGTCATTTCCTCATCATCCAAGTGATTTATGAACTCATTGAAAATGTCCATATACAAATTTTATTAGCTTACAACCAGTCTTTGGTATTTATAAGCTCATATTTGGGGCTGAGAATGAGTGGGATACTGTAGTATTTTCAGAATACTTATTTTAAGAAATTTAATATGAGAACATTCAAAATTCTAGTACTTTAAAATTAGAGCTTAAATTCTGATGAAGAAACGATCATTTATCCAGTTTCTGGGGTAATTCAATCTTGTCTTGAAGTGTATATTTGACCCCCACTACTTAACAAAATTACTTTTCAATAAAAGAAGGTTTAGCAGAGAGATATTTATAAGCCAATATAAGAAAAGTAATATGTAAAAAATTGACTACGATGATTGAGAGAAAATGTAGATTGTGCTAATAATGATTTGATTTGAAGAATAGAAATTATGAAAGTTAAGATATAACTTGTTGAAGACATCAACTGGAGTAGGGATTTGAAAATTATAACAGTTTTGAAATGTTGGGAGATTTAATCAGTTTTAGAGATTATACAGGAATAGTGTTTTCGTATTTTATATATATATATATATATATATATATATATATATATATATATATATATATATATATATATATATATATATATATATATATATATATATATTACAGAACTAACTAGAAGTCAGATTAATATTTTAGTCTATGAAAATATATATAAAATTTTTATCACTCTATACCAAGTTTTTAAAACATTTATTGAAGAAATTCAAATGATGTCAAGTATTTAAAGAAAGATTATGCAGGTAAATTATAGCATATATATATATATATATATATATATATATATATATATATATATATATATATATATATATATATATATATATATATATATATATATATATATATATATATATATATATATATGCATTGTTTGTTTTTTTTTTGACCTGAGAAATATTTTTATTATAACATTAACAGTTAATTTGAAAAATTGAAAAAAAAAAAAATCATCTATAAACTGACTAATTAATTATTTATACAAATTTTATTTACATGTTTCAAATTCATATTCATGTTAACATAAAAATTCACAAGAAGTAAAAATCTTCCATCCTATTCATTATCAGATATAATTATATCTGATTCTGCGTAATTGACATAATTTATCAATTTGACTTCTGCTCATATTTTTTTATTTTTTTAATGTTATTGAATCATTAATTTACAGTTTTGTAGCATGTATTTCTTAGTATTTAATACATTGCACTCAAGGCTGGTGCAATTTGCAAGGTTTTGGGCAGAGCCAAAGTCAGAGGTGAATCAAAAAATTTTTTTTACTTATAAAACAAAAGAGTTTGAAACTTGAACAAGATAATTTTAAAATGAAGCCAGTGCCAAAGCTAGGTATTTAAATTGAGCCAACAAAACAAATAGCTGACTTTGCACTGTGGTTCTACTTTTTGATATTTTCTCTATTTCTTTTATTTTTCTTACAGTTTTGATAATGAGTGACAAGAAACGTAAAGCAGATAGTATACAAGGTAAAATTCCAATTATTTTTCTTATTTTTTAAAATGTATTATACTTTGATATGTTTGCTGTAAATTATTATATTAATATACCATACCTTCTTAAAAAAAGTAACACAAGTCTGTTTTTCAGTTCATGTATTTTGTACTGATTTTGTTTTAAATTAATCAGCTCTTCATTTAGTAGGAGTTAAAGAAGTTGAATTAAAGTAGGTTCTGTTTGTTTTCTTTGTTCAATACTGCTCTACATACAAGAGAAATGTTAATAATTGTTGGGTATAGGTGAGTGTAGGATTTTATGTATGTGGTTATGTCTAGGGACTATATCAAATGCTTTGTTGATGTCGATGGCAATGAGTACGGTCCTGTGGGAAGGTTTTTTGTTGAGGCTATTTATTATATTTTGAGAGATAGTGGTGAGGGCCGTGGTGGTTGAGTGGGATTTCCTGAATCCGTGTTGAAATTGTGGGGTTTGCATGAGTGGTTGGATTTTTGAATGAATGAGTTTTTCTAAGAGTTTGCATAGTGTAGATAGGAGGGAGATCGGCCGGTATGAAGGTGGGAGGTTTGGGTCTTTCCTGGGTTTTAGTTTGGGGGTAATTATTGCCTTCTTTCATATTGCGGGAATGAAGTTGTATGTGTAAGATTTGTTGTATATTTGGGTTAGGTATGTTGTAGCTATGGGTCCTACGTGTTTTAGATGTAAATTTGAGATGTTATCTGGGCCTGTAGCTGGGGAGTTTTTGAGTGTTTTGATTCCCTGGGTAGTGTCCTGGTAAGAGAAGGGGGGGGTTTAGATTGTGTTCCTGTTTTAATTGTGTGTGGGTTTATAGGAAATGTTTGAGTAGTGCTGGAGGATATTGCAGTGTTGTTTTCTTTTAAGGCTTTGTTTAGTGTTGGAGGATTGTTTTGCTAGTTGTGTAGTCGTTTGATTACCTGCCATGTTCTTTTATCATAGGGGTTTGTTAGGTTGTTTTGTAGGTATTATTTGAATTTGTTGGTTTTGTGATTTGATATTAGTGCTGAGATTTGTACTTTTTGGGTATTTAGTTGTATGGTGATATATATATATATATATATATATATATATATATATATATATATATATATATATATATATATATATATATATATATATATATATATATATATATATATATATATATATTACCAATTTTATAGTCATTGATAGCCTACAGTGGCAATTTGTGAGAGCAAAATTGAGATATAGGACATACTCATAAAATATTTATATTTCAAGCCAGGTGGAGTAGGCGTACTGGAAAGCGCATCAGCCAGTGGGAGGTGCTATAAATATGGAATGGAGGAATATCGAAAGTATTTTAACTCTTTCAATGCCTTTGATAGACACAAAATCTTAATTAATCAATATTTGTTGTATCATCCAGGATCTGTTTCCTTACTTAAAAGAGACACGTACGTATTTAGTATATACAAGTTATTATTTTTACCTGTGCATGTGTGGAGTTTTTTTTTTTAAAGTGATTTTCACATATATACTTGGAGATTATATATATATATATATATATATATATATATATATATATATATATATATATATATATATATATATATATATATATATATATATATATATATATATATATATATATACTTTTTTCATAGGACAAGGGATAAGAGAGACATTGATATCCTTCGTGAGAATCATAGATTCATTTGGGAAGAAAACGCAGTCATCGAATCTTGGGGCAAGAAAATTGCAAAGAAATATTATGACAAACTTTTTAAGGAGTATTGCATTTGTGATCTTTCTAGATACAAAACAGGACAGGTTAGATACAAAACCAGACAAGTTAGATGCAAAACCAG
Source organism: Armadillidium nasatum (assembly GCA_009176605.1). Lineage (NCBI taxonomy): Eukaryota > Metazoa > Arthropoda > Malacostraca > Isopoda > Armadillidiidae > Armadillidium > Armadillidium nasatum. Next base: position 168,708 of record SEYY01000428.1, read on the forward strand.
ACGGGTTAAATATAAAATCAAGATAGGTTATAATTCTTTAGTAAGAACTATATATATATATATATATATATATATATATATATATATATATATATATATATATATATATATATATATATATATATATATATATATATATATATATATATATATATATATATATAGGGAAAATGAAAAGATTCTTCCAAAACTATAGCAACTCTCTTACAAGTTAAATAAAAAAAAATAATACACTGTCATTTGTCCATATTCATATTTAATGTTCATAATTTTAAGGTTGACGAACTGGAACTTTGGAGATTTTAGGTATTATTACTGGCTCAAACTTTAACATTAATTTAACACTTATTTACATACATTTCCTGACTCATCATGCCAAGGTCACAGGTCTCTCGAAGAGATGATTTGAAATCGCGTTTTGTGTAGAATGAAAGTGAAGCTTCTCAGTAGGACGAGGTTTATGGTGTCTTGATTGGTGAAAACGTTTTAATGCGTGTAGGAGACGTGTTATGTTGGATCTATATACTTACATGATTGTAAATTTTTCTGATCCGATCTCAGTGTGGCTAGTGTGATTTGTATTATGCTTGGGAGGGTGGATGGGTTTGTGGTGATGAGGAGATTTAACTGATTATTGTTAATAAGTAATTTTGAGTGATAATTGTGTGGATGAGGGAATTGTGTTGAAAATGTTACTGTAGTAGAGGTTTGGTAATGATTGTAGTAATATGAAATGGAACCTTATATATATACAAGCTTGCATTCTATTGTGGTAGGAGTGTAAAAGGTTATTAATATGTCAGAGAAAATTGTGTTTAGCATGTTTAAGTGGGTCTCTTAGAGGAAAATTTTTTTGTTTCTACCTGGAAGTGGTGGATTAAAGTGGTTTTGGTGTAACCTATTTTTTATTCCAAGGTTTTTACATCAAAATAATCTAGAATGTAAGGAGAATGTGGGTTGACACCTAAACTGTAATTATCCTTTAAATTGGGCGGGTGGTGGTGTTGAATTTTTTTTATTTTAGTGAGTGGTATTGGTAGTTGTGTAATATATATATATATATATAATATATTATATATTATATATATATATATATATATATATATAATATATATATATATATATATATATATATATATATATATATATATATATATATATATATAATATATATTAGGGATGGAGTGAAGTATCGGTATCGGTATCGGCCTTTTCAGTATCGTATCGGTATCGGCAAAATTTTTGGATAAGAGTAAAGTATCGGTATCGGTATCGGTAGTATCGGCATTTTTTCCGATTATCGGTATCGGTAAAATTTTGGTATCGCTCCATCCCTAATATATATATATATATATATATATATATATATTATATATATATATTATATATATATATATATATATATATATATATATATATATATATTATATATATATATATATATATATATATATATGAACATTTGTTCGTTGTAGATGGTATAAATTGCTAAATGAATGTTTACCTCTTTTGAGGTTGGTATGAGATGGAGAACCGAAGCAGAGGTGATCGATGGAAAGGGTCAGTTCACCTGTGGTGAGAAGCACTGCCCCGAGAAAGAAAATCTCAGAACTTGGGAGATGAATTTTGGTTATATCGAAGAAGGAGTCAAGAAGAAATGCCCTTGTCAAGCTCAGTAAGTGGATTTTTTATTCATAAATTTGAAGTATATAAACCTAGCTCAGAACCCTGAAAAAAATGACCTGTCCCCATAGTGATTTACGACCTTTGGGAGTTATTCACCTGTCCACTGTCACTAACCACTCTTTTTATCTATTTGTAAAATACTTCTCTTAAATTTTAATATATATTTACAATTCAAAATACGTGAAACACCCTGACCAGAATGTTAAAGAGAGCGAAAAGTGATATCACCAACTTTTTGTCCTTTAAATTAGGATTTTTGTTAAAGCTTAAGCTTCATGACATTACTGTCAAAGTTTACTGTACATCAGTGTGCGTATGAGGTATAAGGGAAATTTTTCTTGCTCATTAAAACTGAACTTCCCAAGAGGTGTATTTTTAAAATTCAAACTGTTTTAAACGTATAGATGATTATTTAAATTTTATTTATTTTTACTGTATATTGATTATTTTATTATATTGTATTTATTTTTAACTTGAATAGTTGCTGCTTACCCTGCGTGCCCAGAGGGCGCCTTCCTGTTTATTTTTTTTTATTATAGATAAGTCGTTGTTTGATACCCATATATATTTTTTTTTTTGTGCAGGGTTGTGTCATGACTGTTCATATAAAATAAATTACAAGCATAAACGAAAAGAAATTAAGAAATTGAAGAAACAAAAATCCATTGAGAAGACGACACACAAAAGAGTTAAGACAAATGATGACGTTGAAAATGTTTCTGATGAAGATTCAAATGCTGGTGACGAAAAGGTGGAAGTCACATCAACAACGGTTGCAACAGAAGATATTTGGAAGGAACCTGCAAAGGTTGAGGAGAAAGATAGAGAGGAAGAATTTGAAGAATATTTGCAAGATTTGTTTTTGCTGATTTTGATTTATTAAAAATATTTTGAGTGATGCTTTGATCTTTATCCATGACAAAGTTATCAAGTTTTTTCACGATTAATATGTATTCATCTTGACATCTATATTCTTTAGCAAAGCATAGCTATGGTTTATAATAGGTACAGTCAACCTGTAGCCCCTTTCTAACATTCTCAGTAGAACGTTTTAGATCCTTATAATATAAACATTAATATTAACTTTTAATTCTAAATATGGCATGTAATCTTGGGCCAGGCATAGTTAACTTTTTTTAATTTTTAAGTTCAATCTGTAATGAACAGTATCTCTTGATTCTTGCTGCTCAAAAAGTTGCTATGCCTGATTTATGGTTTTTTAGGTTAAAATTATAAATATAAAAAATAATTTTATTGGATAATAATTTCAGTTTTAAAATAAAAATAATTTATATAATTCACACAAGGATTTCATATATTTATTAGGAACTTTTCTAGAGGCAAAGCAAAAATAATAATTATACAACGGTATGAAGTCATTAACTAAAAATGTCGACAATTTTTTGTTTGTATATTAATATAAAAAGATTTTCTTTGGTAATTTGCAAGAACACTTTCAATATATCCCCCCAATGGGGAAAAGATTTCACGTTCATTTGAGAATCGATATAAATAAATCATTAATTCCAAAATCCTCCCACTGCAATAGCAAAATTATCTGTTCCTTCTCCAGGTTTATACTCCAATTCCCAAATAAGGCTCGTAACAACAACTGAAACAAAATATTTTTGTAAATATAACGTATTTGTGTTGAGCTAATTAAAATATTAGAAATGTGTTGATATTGAACCAATCAGAATAATAAAATGTATTGGTACTGAACTAATCAAAATACTAGAAATGTGTTAGTACTAAACCAATCATAATACTAGAAATGTATTAGCACTAAACCAAAAAGTCATAATACTAGAAATGTATTAGTACTAAACCAATCAAAAGATTAGAAATTTGTTGTTATTAAACCAATCAAATTCGTACTAAATCTGATGATTTTGACCTTTTTTTTTCAATTTGATTTAAAATCACCAAAGTTTTCACTTACGTATTTGTCCCTCTGCTAAAACACCCGATATTGGATAGCAATTGAAGTCACACGGGTCCTTGGGAATGAGTCTGAACTTGTTCCAACCTCTGAGTTGGGCTAAGATTAATAAATCTGTGCTGAAATTTAACTGCGATTGAGAAAATAAAGTTCGTATTAGTGACAGTTTTCAGTATAAAATAGTCAAACTTACGCATGTATTTATTGTAATAAGTTACACTGTAACAATTTTTATGGACTTGAATTTAACGTTATCCTATTCTTCATGTTGGATTTACTTTTCATATACATAATAAATTACATTAATTAAAGTATACTTTTAAATATTTCATATACTTTCTCACAAAACTTTCAGTGATTCCTTTCAACCTTTTAACAAGAGATTTTTCTAACTAAATTTTTTACATTAAAAAAAATTGTTTATTTACGTTGGTTGAATCCTTACGTACGTACCTGATGGTAATATCTTGAGAAATAGTTTGAGGACATTAAAACCCAATTTGATTCCCAAATATCCACAATTCTGGGTAAAAAGTAGGGCCTTTTATACAAATACCTTAAGGCTTTCGCAGCCTTTCTTTCACAATTTTCCCTGAAAATAAGTGAGGAAAAAATTAATTAATAATTTACATCTAAACAACTTAATAAAACGGTTCATCGTACTTCTCCGGCACAAAAAGAGAAAGATTTTTAACAAATTATAATAAACTGTCAGCCAAATAAAATGAGGATTACAATCAATCATCTAATATTTTTCTATCTGAGAATGGACACCAACAAAGGACATATCTTTTCCCTAGCCAGACAAAAATAAAAATATCCATCCATCGCGAGTTTAACCTTAAACAACTACATTCTAGTTTAAGAAAACTCAATGATTTCCCGGTTAACATTTACTAACCAGTGACCAAACCAACTCTGGATTTCTCTTCTATGGATGATCTCGAAGAAACTTTGCAAATCGTTTGTAGGAATTTTAACATTTGTGACTAAATCACATGGTTCTATGTTGATTAACCGTTTAGAGGAATAAAGCTGAAACAAACAGAAAAGGATAATAATAATACATAAAAAAGGAAATCAATTACAATGACACTTTGAAACAAAAATATTCATCATGAATTTATGAGTCTTATATAATCCTCGTATCAGAAATTTTTTTAAAAAATGACCCTTATATAACCTATCCATAAGACTCATTTTTGGATACTTTGGTGTGTGGGTTATAATACTCATCTATCATACCGTTCATATATTCGACGGTGAAATAAGTTATTAAAGATTTTAAAAAGGAAATCGTATAATGACAAATCGTACACGGAAAATCTTATGAAGGAATATATATATATATATATATATATATATATATATATATATATATATATATATATATATATATATATATATATATATATATATATATATATATATATATATATATATATATATATATATATATATATATATATCATTCGGACGCAAAAAAATTAATAATAAATCCTATTGAAACTTACATCAGTAACGTTGTCAAACCAAAAATTGTCTTCATTCATAACGGACCAAGTGTCCATGGCGTCAATGACCTTGAAAGGAACGTCACTTGGAAGGAGTTCTTCCCAAACAACCGAAGAAGGTAATCGTTCAAAAGTCTCGACTGAAAAGGATTTCTCACAAACCTGTGAAAAAAAATTTAAAATTTTAAATATTTACTTCAAATAAATTCAGTGTTCAATTATACAATTATACAAATAATTATACAACGTCTCTCTCTCTCTCTCTCTCTGTCTCTCTCTCTCTCTCTCTCTCTCTCTCTCTCTCTCTCTCTCTCTCTCTCTCTCTCTCTCTCTCTCTCTCTCTCTCTCTCTCTCTCTCTCTCTCTCTCTCTCTCTCTCTCTCTCTCTCTCTCTCTCTCTCTCTCTCTCTCTCTCTCTCTCTCTCTCTCTCTCTCTCTCTCTCTCTCTCTCTCTCTCTCTCTCTCTCTCTCTCTCTCTCTCTCTCTCTCTCTCTCTCTCTCTCTCTCTCTCTCTCTCTCTCTCTCTCTCTCTCTCTCTCTCTCTCTCTCTCTCTCTCTCTCTCTCTCTCTCTCTCTCTCTCTCTCTCTCTCTCTCTCTCTCTCTCTCTCTCTCTCTCTCTCTCTCTCTCTCTCTCTCTCTCTCTCTCTCTATATCTCTAAATTCATAGAATTAATACAACGATTATAAAAAGTAAACTTCCAACAAATTTTTATTTTTACCCCAATAGTTTTGAAAAAGAAGTTTTAAAGTGAAATAAAATTATATATAGTTTAAAATAATTTAATTTTGATAAAAGTCTGCAATCAACAAAACTATCGTAATAAACTCATACTAGTCCTCATGAATAATAAATAAAGAAAGTTTGATAGGAACATGAGTCTTCTTACGGTACCTTTTTGGTTTTCTTATGTTTCTATGTTAAAATTATTGGGACTTGCAAAACCAACAATGGGCAGCTAGGCAAATACCAAATTCCTTAGCACCAACCTTAAAGCTGTAACTAAAATACATTTGGGCAGACATTCATTCTCAAATATCAAGAAGAAGTACTCCTAATATACTCGATCGTAACATTAAATTTCGTTTAATTACATGATTTTAGAGGGCTTGTAACTTATCTAGTTGCAGTCCTAGATAAACAAATGGGCATAGAAGCTTAATTCTGGAACTAACAAGTTCACAGACAATTACCTAAGAGTAACTTTTGTTTTGTTTCTGAGAGCGAACTTCACCTACGAGGGCATATGCCGTCCCTCCAGGCAGACAAAATACAGCCCTTCAGGCCACCACCACTAGTTCAGAGCGAGCGAACCACACGCTCCGAGAGCTGGTGATGCTCTCCACCTAAGTAAGAGTAACTAATTCTAATGTATAAATACTTACTTTACAGTCTTCAATGCTGGCTGTACGTTTCGTGTAGAAGGGGTTTGTCAGTATACAATCAGAATAATAAATTCGCGTCCAGTCATACCATGGCAGAAGCTGTTTTATATATATATATATATATATATATATATATATATATATATATATATATATATATATATATATATATATATATATATATATATATATATATATATATATATATATATATATATATATATATATATCATGGAGGTGAGAGGACTATGTCAGAAGACTCATGGAGGTGAGAGGAGTGTGTCAGAAGACTCATGGAGGTGAGAGGAGTAGTGTCAGAAGACTCATGGAGGTGAGAGGAGTGTGTCAGAAGACTCATGGAGGTGAGAGGAGTCAGAAGACTCATGGAGGTGAGAGGAGTATGTCAGAAGACTCATGGAGGTGAGAGGAGTGTGTCAGAAGACTCATGGAGGTGAGAGGACTATGTCAGAAGACTCATGGAGGTGAGAGGAGTGTGTCAGAAGACTCATGGAGGTGAGAAGAGTATGTCAGAAGACTCATGGAGGTGAGAGAAGTGTGTCAGAAGACTCATGGAGGTGAGAGGAGTGTGTCAGAAGACTCATGGAGGTGAGAGGAGTATGTCAGAAGACTCATGGAGGTGAGAAGAGTATGTCAGAAGACTCATGGAGGTGAGAAGAGTATGTCAGAAGACTCATGGAGGTGAGAAGAGTGTGTCAGAAGACTCATGGAGGTGAGAGGAGTGTGTCAGAAGACTCATGGAGGTGAGAAGAGTGTGTCAGAAGACTCATGGAGGTGAGAGAGTGTCAGAAGACTCATGGAGGTGAGAGGAGTGTGTCAGAAGACTCATGGAGGTGAGAGGAGTATGTCAGAAGACTCATGGAGGTGAGAGGAGTGTGTCAGAAGACTCATGGAGGAAGAGGAGTGTCAGAAGCGCGATGGAGGAGTGAAGTGTGTCAAGGAGGAAGGCAGAGTGTCAGAAACATTAATTAAAGGCAATAACTATACAGGTGTCAAACTAAAACTCACCTGCAGAAGAAGTAGCCGACCAACGACAAAAAATAGCTTATAGAAATATTTGATCTGAAATATATATATATATATATATATATATATATATATATATAATATATATATATATATATATATATATATATATATATATATATATATATATATATATATATATATATATATATATATATATATATATATATATATATATTTCTTTGCTGTCTATAAAAAAAAGTGAAACATCGATACTCGAAACAGTGGAATTATTATCATTATTATTATTATTATTATTATTATTATATTATTATTATTATTATTATTATTATTATTATTATTATTATTATAATTATTATTATTATTATTATTATTACTGAGGGAGGAATACATATGAAAGGAATACAGTGAAAGTGAGCGGAGGGAGGGTTATTCTTAGCCTCTATATATGTCTGAGGGATAAAAGCCCCCCACCCTTCCATTTAACATCCAGATCGTATGTTATGATAAGGCTAAACATTCTAATATTCTCTCTCTCTCTCTCTCTCTCTCTCTCTCTCTCTCTCTCTCTCTCTCTCTCTCTCTCTCTCTCTCTCTCTCTCTCTAGTACCCAGTTGTTAATTCTTTTCGGGTGCCACTGACATAAGAATAAATAAGAAAGTGGTTGTCATCACAGCAGTAGTAGTAGTAGTAGTAGTAGTAGTAGAGTAGAGTAGAGAGTGAGAGAGAGAGAGAGAGAGAGAGAGAGAGAGAGAGAGAGAGAGAGGAAATTAGCCAGACCAAATGCTGATTAAATTTAATTAAGCAAATATTATTATTATTATTATTAAATAATCAGGGCCTTGAAACTGAAATTTTCATCAACATTCCTTATTCTTCATACACCATCAACATAGTGCATACCCTTAATTCATCCACAAGAATATATTAACCAATTCTTAATTATTTTATTAATCAATGAATGGGAGAGGTGGGGGGGGGAAGGGGAGGATATAAGGACACAAGGCATAAGAAAAAAATATGATTCTATAATTTATAAAAACGATATATTTCTCTACCTTTAAGATTGTTAGAATATATATATATATATATATATATATATATATATATATATATATATATATATATATATATATATATATATATATATATATATATATATATATATATATATTATATATATATATATATATATATATATATATATATATATATATTATATATATATATTGGTGAGCTGGACCCCGTTAGGGCAAACCGGTTGTTAATTCTCTGAGACTTTAAAAAAAATTAAGTAAAAACGAAGAACGAACCGGTTTTAAATTCTTGCGGGTTTTCAAAGAACCGGTTCTTACTACTGTGGACGTCCCCCAGCTATATATATATATATATATATATATATATATATATATAATATATATATATATATATATATATATATATATATATATATATATATATATATATATATATATATACCTCAAAAATAAAGTAGAGAAAAAAAAGATAAAACCGATTCTTGAAATAATTTTTGTTATTCTTTTGGATTTCTTTTTTAGACGTAAATCTTCTATGGCGTCTAAAAGAGGGCCAGCCACTTCTTCGTAGTCAATGCTGCTTCTCTGCAATATATATATATATATATATATATATATATATATATATATATATATATATATATATATATATATATATATATATATATATATATATATATATATATTTAAAGGTCGTGTATCGGGTCACGTCGGTCATTAGCGACCAGATTCCCGACTGTTCCCAACTCTGGTGGATATTTGTAGGCCTCTGGCCTTGCCCACCAGAGGAGACATAATATATATATAATATATATATATATATATATATATTATATATATATATATATATATATATATATATATATATATATATATATATGTAATGAATACTTTCTATAATGAAAGATAAAAACCATAAATGGATGTGATATAGGTGGAATTAAACAAGGTAGAGGGTATGAGAAGTTGATGATTGATTTGAAGTTGACAAACAACAAAAAACTGTTCAGAGATGTAAAGAGCATTTCAGTGTCGGACGGCTCAGACCACGAGATGGTTTGTAGGAAAATTAAGATTGGAAAAACCGATATCGCTGAACAGCAGACCTAGAAAAAGATCCATTATTGAAAACCTGCAGGGCCCTACATGCAGAGGTGAATTTCAGAGAAAGTTTGGTGAGAAGAAAAGAAATTCGATGGCGGACGGGAGTGTGGAGGAGAGATGGAGGGCTTTTCACTGCATTCTAATGGAGCTCTCCGAACAGATTGTGAAAGTTAAAACTACACATGGAAGCAGAGTAGTGTACTTTCTCCGATTCTCTTTATAATCATGATGGATTATTGTGATAGATTGGTGCAGATGGGGACGGATGGCGTAATTCTTGGCTATATGCCAATGACTTTGCATTGCTCACTGAAACGGAGAGAGCTCTACAGAATTTCGTTGCTGCGTCGGATGAAATACTGACTAGAGGAATGAAAGTGAGTAGGGAGAAGACGAAAGATATGTTGGTGGGTAGAGAACAGGAAGAACTGGATATTGTGTTGGAAGATGATGTACTGAAGCAAGTAGACCATTTTAAACATCTCGGAGTATGATATGACCCTTGAGTTAAATCATAGAAAGTTTAACGGAGCGCTGACCTCGCTGTTTCCCGCAGAAGGTAAAAACAGTAATATATACAAGTATTTTAAGACAAATACTAACTTATGGACATGAAGCGTGGGCCCTTAACACCAGAGCCAAAATTAAAGTACAGGCGAGTGAGATGAGGGTGTTGAGAACAATTATGTGTCGAAACTGGATAGAATAAGAAACGAAAATATAAAAAGGGTTCTTGGAGTGGAGAATATACTGACAGAGAAGGGACAACTACGATGGTTTGGACATTTGAAAAGAATGAATGATGGATGGTATGCAAAGAGGTACTGTGTGTGGACACCGGTGGAAGGAAAAGGAGTAGGCAGACCGAGATCCAGGTGGAGAGATAATGTCAAGTATGGAGGAGGATATATATATATATATATATATATATATATATATATATTATATATATATATATATATATATATATATATAATATATATGTGCACGGTCATACAACAACTGGACGACCCTATATAAATCTTCCTTTGAAATGGTGGTTAATATACTAGTCACGGTTTTAATAAGTAGTTTGTTTTTCCTTTTCGGCACAAAAACTAAACAGTAAGACATTTAGCACGAGGAAGGTTATCAAGCACAGTCACTTTTGTTTTCTTTTAGGAAGGAGGGTTTCGTGCAGGAGAATCCAGTCACTAGATACACAACCCATGAACCAATCTAACACGCTGACTTCTTCGTGTAGTATCTTCATTACATCTTTATAGTAAATTGTATTAATAGTTTGACCTTTTGAAACAATTTTATACAAAGCCTGACGAATCTATCAATATTTTCGTTTAAAAATAAATTCGGTAGGTCCTCCACTCCAATTAAGGGATGTTTTAATTATTTAATAACCTTAATTAAAGCTTAGTAGACGAACTATATATATTAAATATGTCTCAAGGACGAAGTTCAAGTGTTACCTAAAATACGTTGTATTTATATATGTGTAATTGTGATATACTTTTGTATTCTATATGCAGAGTTTTTATTGGTAAAATATATTTGTGTGTGTGTGTGTGTGTTTTTCCCCG
>SEYY01000428.1:182455-204468 GCA_009176605.1 Armadillidium nasatum
ATATATATATATATATATATATATATATATATATATTATATATATATATTATTAATTATTATAGTATAATATTGATATCATTTGAGATTCCTTAATTAATTATGTAGTGTGTAAAGGAAAGTCAAAAAGTTCTCATAGACAATGGTTCTTTTTAAAACGTATAAAGTTTAATCATACGTGATTCAAACTGTATACTGTGGCCAAACGGTAAAATGTTTAATTCGCCTTACTTTAGGGGTCTGTTTCGACCCCACATTCAGATCCTAGGTACAATAACCTTGAAAAGTTCTACTCCTCGAATACGGTAAAATAAAATAAAACATAAAATAGAGAAAATTCAAATGGGGAATTCAATTTGTTAATTATGGCCTTTCTTATTTTTAGATTTACTTTGTTTTTCTTCTCAGTTAATTTTATTCAACGCATTATTTAGTCAATTAAAATAACAAGTCAGCGATACTCTGTCTTATTATCAAGGGTTGAGTCTAAAGCTTAAAAGTTTAATAAACTGTCCCCTTATTTTCAAGCTCTCTTGACTCCTCTATCTCTGCGACGTGACGTTGGCGCACTATCTCTCTTTCTATAGGTACTACAATGGTAGGTGATCAAAGGAATTGGCCTCTCGCATTCCACCACCATTGCGTCGCCCTCGTTGCACAAAGGGTTCACTGTATTCGCACGAATTTTGTATGGATGCTGGAAAACCCCAGGCTTGCCTGTTGTGGTACCTGCTTCTTTCCAGTCACTTCTGTTCTGTGGAACTCTCTACCATCATCTATTTTTCCTCCTGTATTTAATTTTCCTCTCTTCAAGGCTTCCGTCTGCTCTCACCTGAGGGATGTGCGCTAGGTTCGGGTCTAAGTGGATTTTCTTCCTTTTGAATATGCCCTCTCCTTGAAAAGGGCTCTGCCGGTGAGTGGTGGTAAATTGTAATATATATATATATATATATATATATATATATATATATATATATATATATATATATATATATATATATATATATATATATATATATATATAATATATATATATATATATATATATATTATATAATATATATATATATATATATATATATATATATATTATATATATATATATATATATATATATATATATATATATATAAAAATTATAATTGCTTTTTATCTCTATGGATTTCTTTTTATACTCATACAAGGGTCTCTGTAGAAGGCTCCCGCCATCGCGGAGCCCTCGGGTGCCTTATCGCCGCCACTTCTTATTATAGTGATGTGCCATTTCTAACTCTTTACTTGAATGAGATTAATTGTAAATAGGGCAGATGTATTAGTTCAAATTTTTAAGCCAAACCCTCTCTAATTTGTCTTTGTCATCGACTTTTAACCTTCTGACAATTATCAATACTTTCATTCACAAAATAAAAGCTAATATATAATATATATACTCCAACCACAGATGCTAAAACTAGAGCTAAGGTATATGCTAATTATATGCTGCTAGTCATTTCATTAGTAATTTTTACCGCATGCAAGTTAATTAACTTTAATAGCTAATTACCATCCCACCAATAAGGTTTAGTTATGATATATTATATAGTTCGTAGATCAAGGATGGCAAACCAGTGACCCACGAGTCACAAAGTGATCCACCACCAACTTTTCAATGACCAACGAGATGAGGAAGAAACTCAGGAAACTGATTTTTTTTTTAAATGAGATATTTCTCAGAAATTATGCAACACTGCCAAACGTATGACGATGTTTCCAACTCTCCCGTCCGTTAATTGGCTAGTTTCACAATGTTTTGTTTAATTTCGGCGATAAACTGTTATAAAAAACAATTAAAATTAAATAATATAGAAACATTTCTGAAATAGTTTATACACCTATGTATATTATATGATTGTTTTTCTCTTTGCAGTTCATCAGTTGTCAATGTTTATGTTAATGACTAATAATGTTTAACGTCGAATAAAAGGAGGAAAGGAAGATTTACAGAAGTTATTAGAGGTGTTTTTGACTAGAAGCCAGAAATGTTTGCCAGTAGAAGAACCAAGTAGTTCAGCGCACTTCCTTTAAGTGAAAGCACGCTTAATTCGTCGAAGAATTTCCCTGCATCGTTTCCGAGCTTCACGAAATTAGCAAAAGTGATAAGAGAGTTTTTGCATTCTCGGTAAGCATTGTCTCTGTCCCGAAGGACAGTTACCGTCGAACCAAGGATTTTGAGGAGAAAAAGATTTAGCTGAACAAGGAATGAACCTACTCATTCTATAGGCTATTACGGTCCCTACCTTTTCAGCAGACACCGATGGGTCCTCCGAGTCAAAGCAAGATTCATTCCAATGGTAGCTAGCAAAGAAGCGACACATGACCCACCAATTAGCCCGATTGAAATGCCAGAAGGTGCGTTTAGGACATGGTGAAACTGTTGGAGAGAAATAATCATAACTAAAAGATTATGGTCAGAGTTACCAGTAGGCTGGAAAATTGTGTAATTATATCTACGAGAAATGGTGAAGCATAAATCAAAGCTATAAGTTAATGCTATAAATATTATAGGTAAAGAAGAAATCCTCATTGTATACTTTAAATATTTCAGATTTAATATGAACTTCCTTTTAAAGATCATGTACAATTCTTGATAGCTGACAAAGCAGGGGATTAGACTGACTGTTGTAGGTCTCCATTAAAGAAAAGAAGACTTATAAACTGAAAATTATTCATTAACCATAAAAATTTGCATATATGGGTATAAAATATATTTTTAAACATCTAAAGTGATTTTCTAATTAATATTATACCTATGATACTTTTCTTTTGTTTAACCATTGAAGATTTATATTGTATAGATAGACTGAAAAAATCTATAAATATTAACAAATGCTTTTGTTCGATGAATATCGGATGAATATTAAAATAATTTTCAGATTTAAGTTTTTGAGTATTCTACCACCAATTCCCTAATCAAGACTTTAGTAGTTGTGACTCAGGCAGCCAAAGGAGGCTGCGTTCTTTCTGAGATCCTCAGGTCTCCCGTATACTTTATATATTTTTAAGTTATTTTTGAAAATCAAAACCCACATATTTATATATCTTTCTTAAATAAAAGCTAGCTAATGTACTTTAGTCAATCAGTAATATAATATAGAGCTTACTGATCACTCTTTACAATTGCAATTAACATACTGCTGATTATCTGAAACTTTCTTCAACGCTATTCTTGACTTCTAAGCACTTCTCTTACACTTTTATGTTTTTAAAATATAAAAACCTTTCAGGTCGTTATTAATATTCCCTGATAAATTAATTTTTGCCATTTTTTTTCCTTTTTTTTATTTCATTTCAAACTCATTCATTGCTTGGTGAGCTGACTAAAAATACGACGGATGGTCATAATTTTTTAATTTTTGGGTTTCATGAAGGTAAAACATGACAATGTAAATTTGAAACTGTATGCTCTAGGCTGAAAGCTGTAATTTGTACATGAAGGGTGAAATTTTTTCGTTGACGGCTAAAGTGTGAAGTAGGACTATTTTAAGCGGTGTAGTTATTTTATCATTGAAACTCGATTCTTCTGTTTAAAAACAAAGACGATACGTTGCAGCAAACGTATAATTATATTTCCTGTATTTAAAATTAATCTTTGGCATGGTTGTATCGTTGAATAAATAAATATAGGAATGACGGAGACAAATTTTAAAGTCAAGATCCTGTCAAGAATTTTTCTGTTTAAAGTAAAAAAAAAAAAATTAATGAGTACCTGTAATCCTTTTAGAGCATAAGGAAAGAGAAACCACATGGGCTTATCAAGATTGTCCAGTCAAAAAAAAAAAAAAAAAAAAAAAAAAGTAGGATACCATTTACTTGAATAGCTCAACTTCGATTTAAATTTTCAGCATGCCAATAGTTAACCCAACTCAATTACATATACAATATGCAATATGTTAGCTAAATTACAATTTATCAAATATGTTAACTAGCCAGCCAGCCAGCCAGCTTCAGGTTTGGGTGCATCTTCAGCCTGGGACAGTTTTGATAGTCCCTAGTGAATTCTGTCTATTTTCTTGTGTTTTCAAAAAAAACTGTGGCTGAATTATTTTTAGCTCTAGCCTCCAGCTTTAAAAATTTGAATATCTTTTTTCTGTAAAAATATGTGTAGTTTCATAAAGTACTGGTATAATTTATTAAATTGAAATATAATCTATTTAGCCAAAGTTTAATATATATAACTAAGAAAAAATGGTACATATAGGCTCTGATGTAGCAGACGCATAATTGAGATTTTGATATTTATGCAGTTTGGTATTTGTTATATTAAATATAAACTGGAAATGGGAAATGTAGTTTATAGTAAAGAAAAACTTTAATTTTAGTTTGAATTTGAATTTTAAGTAAAATTAAAGTTTTTCTAAAATTCAAATTCAATAAATTTAAAAAGTTAAATTATTAAAGATCCTGTTATAAAATGATATAGTTAGGCTGATTATACTGAATGTATTGACTCCTTTTAGAGATATAGGCAGATAACGATATCCTAAAAAAAATATCAATATTAACCAAAGTGCGAATACCTTATAGTAACTATTTAGAGTTTCATATTTTTTCAATTTTTTTAATAGTTTCAATTTTATATGTAAGTGGAAATGTTGTTACTAGATATTTGAGATACTTTAAAAGTATATTTTAAAAAATATTTATTAATTTTTTTTACTTAATAATTTTTTCACAAGAAAATAATTAAAATATTGAAATGCTGCATATGAAGTAGTAATATTTTATGAACTTTCTTTTTTAATACTGTAATCAATACAATTAAAATTGCAGTATATATATATATATATATATATATATATATATATATATATATATATATATATATATATATATATATATATATATATATATATATATTATATATATGGTCTATTGATATAGCTACCTGTCTATTAATATTCAAAATGATTACCTATTTGTATAATAATAGTTAAAAGGTATTTTCATTTTATAGTAAAACTTTTTTTTTTTTTTTTTTTTTATTTTTTTTTTTTTTTTTTACTTTATTTTATTACCTTTTATTTAATATGCTTCAATATATTTTATTTAAAGTTTAAATAAAACTTAACTTTTATAGGAGTTTACACCTCATGAGCAGTGCCTTATTCTAGGAGGGGAACTTTTCTAGGTAGTATTTCCCAAGGATCTGCAAGTGAAATTGAACTGGTGCCCTCTAACCTGTGAGTCTATCACTCTACCTTTTTTGCCACACTAGATAACATATTCTCCCAGTAAGGGTTTTCACCCTGTCAATATGACTAACATCTCTTTCATCTGCTCTCAAAAGTCACTTCTAGAGTGTTCTAAATGATAATGTATTTGTAGTTTCAGTACTAATCCTTGAGTTTTATTTACATCCAGGTAGAATTTTCACCCTTTCAGTGAAACTAGCATCTAACCTCTATAAAAACACTCCCAGAGCTCTCTAGAAGATATGCATCTCAGAGCTTGGCTTCCATTGCCACTCCTGGAGTTGTTACAAGCAGTGTAATAAGAGTCAGGGTGCTAGCCCTGTTATCCTAGCTCTTGGCTCTATACATGATTCAATATCACCTATGTTAAAAATATAGGACTTGTACCATATGGGCATTGCCCAATTTAAAGAGGAGATCTCTATTAAAAGTTGCATCCTAAGATTCGTAGAAAGGATTGAATGAACCCTGGACTTTCTGGATGTGAAATGATTGCTCTGTTTTTTAATGTTTATGGTTTTCATTCTTATAATTATTTACATCTCTTTGTAATATAACTATGAATTCACTTTTTTTCTTATATTCAAAGGAACAATCTTTTGATAGATTTGTAATACATAAAAGAAAATGTCTAGAGGTACAAGTGCAGGATTTGATAGACATATTACTATATTTTCACCAGAGGGCCGATTATATCAAGTTGGTAAGTTTCTTTTTTTTGTTGTTGCCATTTTTATTTCAATAGTTGTGATAATAATAGTGATGGAAGTTTATTATTATTATCATCATCATCATCATCATAGCTTTATGTATTTTATTTATTTTTTAAATTAAATCTTATTAAATTAATAATAATAATAATTGCAATCAAATTTGAAAAACATTTATTCAATTAAAATGAAATACAGTTTTACAACTAAAATTACAGACATATTATTTATATTTTTAACTAAAAATTGTTCCATTTATTATTATTACAGTATTGCAAATTTTTATTATTATTATTAAAAATAATAATACTATTTAATGAGTAAAAGGCTATACAATAAATTATATATATATAATAGAAATTTTGGATAAAAAATATAGATTTTTTCTTGGGTAGTTATATTTTATTGAGGCCGAAAATGGCTCTTGTGTGATAAAACATTCTTTTCATGCACATGGTATATTATTTGGGTATTAATGAAAATAATAATAACAAAAGTAATAAAAGTAAAACATTTAATAATAAGAATTATCAAGAATTATAGTCATAAAGATTAAGAAATAGCAACATTAAGAACTAAATGACAAAAACTGAGTTGTAAATATAAGTAAATTATGTAGAGATACTATTGTGCATCCCATAGAAGCCATTTTCAGCATGATATATGTTAACTATATTTTAAAAAAATTAAAAATATTTTCTGAAGCTTTTTTTTTTATTTTAATATATATATATATATATATATATATATATATATATATATATATATATATATATATATATATATATATATATATATATATATATATATATATATATATATATATATATATATATATATATATATATATATATATATATATATTAATAATAAAGCTTTAAACATTTATTAGTATCATTTAACAATAATTTCAGCGTTTCGAGGATCACTGACCTCATCTTCAGGAAATAAATGATTGAATAAATTTACTATATATGCATTGAAAAAACAAAAACACACACAAATGAATAGTATCAGATTTAATGAGTCAAAGAAGAAACTGATTTGAGTTAAAATGTTTATTTATACAGTTTCATTTGGAATTTAGTAAAACATATCACATTTAAGAAATGAAATAAGAGGAGCAGAGTATTTTTTTAAAATTGTAATTTGAAAGAGCCCCGAGTCACTGCTTAGTGAGTGAGACAGGGTATGTATATATAAAGATTCTAGTATATGTAGGTCAAGGGGTGAATTTGCCTGTTTGGTGAAAAAACAAAATGAATATCTAGTTGGAGGTAATTACACAGACAAATTCACCCCGTGACCTACATATACAAGAATCTTTGTATATACGTACATTGTCTCCTTCACGAAACAGTGATGCAGGCCCTTTTAATTTACAATTCTTTTAAAAAATACCCCCACCCCTTTTATTTTTTTTTTCATTTCTTGCATGTGTTGTGTTTTACAAAATTCCAAATGAAAGCAACTAAACTTCCAATTTTATCTCCTAACATTTTAGCTCAAATCTGTTTCTTCTTTGACTCCATTAAGTCTGATACTATTCATTTTCATTTGTGTGTGTTTTTTGGTTTTTCCAATGCATGTATGGTGAATTTATTCAATCATTTATTTCCTGATGATGAGGTCAGCGATCCTCCAAACATTGAAATTATTGATAAATGATGTTTTAAGAAAATATTAATAAATGATGTTTAAAGCTTTGTTATTGTTATTTATTATTATTAATTATATTATTATATTATATATATATATATATATATATATATATATATATATATTATATATATATATATATATATATATATATATATATATATATATATATATATATCATTAAGACATCTATTTCTTGGGAATTTTAGTTTGATAATAAAGAACAACAATAAAGCTTTAAATATCATATATTAATATTTTTGACATTTCGAGGATACAGTGACTCATTTTCAGGAAATAAATAATTAAATAAATTCACTATACAGGGTGAGTCAGGAGGAACAGACCAAACTCAAGGAGTAGATTGTACACAGGATAATATTGTAAAAAAACACATGTGTTCTTATCCGATTTACATTTGTTTTCATTGAGAGGGATAGATTGGTCAAATACATGTCTGCTCTGATTGAGATGCCTCTCTGTTTGCCAATTCTGGTGGTGAGCTGACACATGGTGCTCCCAACATAAACTTCTTTGCAGAGGTCACATGTGTACTTGTAGATCACAGAGGAACAGAGAGTGTATACATTCGATCTTTGTGGTTGAAGAAGGAACCAGTTGTGAAGTTGGATGAAAAAACAAAACTGATATCTAATTGTGGGTAATTTCAAACGAAACCAACTAACCTTCCAATTTTATTTCCCAACACTTTTAGCTCAAATTAGTTTCTTCTCACCAGTTGCTGTGACTCTTATTAAGTTTGATACTGTTTATCGGTGCGCGTTTTTTGTTTTTTCCAATGTATAAATAGTAAATTTATTTAAGCATTTATTTGCTGAAGATAAAGTCAGTGTATCCTTGAAACATCGAAAATATTAATAAAGGATGTTTAAAGCTTTATTATTGCTCTTTATTATCAAACAATATATATATATATATATAATATATATATATATATATATATATATATATATATATATATATATATATATATATATATATATATATATATATATATATATATATATATATATATATATATATATATATATATATATATATATATATATAATATATTATATATTCATCATGTCCTACTATTTTGGTATTATTATTATTAGTAGTAGTTATAGTAGTCACTAATAACATCAACTTATTGGTAGTAGTATAGTAGTAACAAGAATAATAATTATCAGTGGTAATAAATAAATAGTTGAATTATTTTTTCATCCAGATTTGTAATGGAGGAAATTACGAATTTCAGTGAATAAATTTATTTATTTATTGTTTTAATTTGACATATTTATAAAAATTTAATTTTTACTTATGATGATGCATAATTTATGTTCATTTTAGGAAACTTTCACATGATTTATTGATGTGATTGAAAGAAATATTGACATATTTTACATTTTTTGAACTTTCAGAGTATGCTTTTAAGGCTATCAACCAAGGAGGACTTACGTCAGTAGCATGTAAAGGGGAAGATACAGCTGTTTGTGTGACGCAGAAGAAAATTCCTGTAAGTCCTGATCTTTACCAATAATTTTCTTTCAATATAAAATTTTTTTATTTTATTTCGCACTGAAGACATTGAAACATTGTGTAAAACATAAGTCTAATTGACTGTTGTTTCAATCTACAGACTGATGAAAAATAATATATAAAAATATAAATTTTAAAATTACTCACTTTATATCTGTGATGCCAGTTATATAAGAATTATTTTTGTCCATATGTGTATAGGCTCTTGTTATTCATGATGACCACATGCCCATTTAGTATATATAGCGAACCCAGTGAATGATTAATGTAAGATCTCACTTCCCCAACTACCACCATATTAATCATAATTAAGTACAGTATAAAGTATGACTTGATCACCATTTTATATTCTTAAATTTTTTTTTGTTGTAAATTTTTCATCTTTGTTAATTTTAAATTTGTTTTTGGTATCCAAATACCATACATCTGTTACTTTATATAACAATAATGAACACCCTGTAATCTGAAACAATACATTTAGGTAACTACTCATATTTAAAATAAACATGCCATGTACATTTATTTATCCTAATATCTTTTATCACATTGTTTTATATATTTCAAGGTATTTTTATTTCTTAAAATATGAGGTGTGTGTGTGTGTTATGTTATTGTCATTTAGAAAATACTGTAGCCTGTATTAAAAGTTTTGTATAGTAAAAACACAAATTAAACCTACATCTTATTAATTTCGAACTCTTATATATATATATATATATATATATATATATATATATATATATATATATATATATATATATATATATATATATATATATATATATATATATATATATATATATATATATATATATATATATATATATATAATATATTATTTTTATTGGGTAATGTAAAAAAATTTAATTTTTATTGTCACACGATTGATTTTATTTGAACTTCTGAAATTGATGTTATAAAAAAAAAAAATCTATTTTAGTCTAAATTGGCCTACTGTTTTCTGTATTTAAATCTCTTCTTTATTAACTGTAATTTTGAGTCATTTGGAAACCAAACTTTGAATAGCTTACATAATTTTAGTGAATTTTATTTATTTATTTTTTTTTATAATCATCTATAACTTTTCGTGTTTATTTTTTATATTTGCTTATTTTACAGGATAAGCTTCTGGATCCAAAAACAGTAACTCATATGTTTCCTTTGACAAAAAATATTGGCTGCTGCATGACAGGGATGCTTGGTATGTCATCCATAAAAAAAAAAAAAAAGCATTACTAAATTCTTGATTGTGGTATATATTTTGAAATATGTTAAAAGCAGGCTCTTGGAGCAGAGCAATTATTAAATAATAATAAAAAAGTTGGGTTGTTTAATATCTCTATTTGCAAAATAGCATAATTAAATATTAGAGTAGAGAGACAGCTTTATGCAGTACTATTTAAGTTTAAATCTAGATTACTCTTTACTCAGGGATCATTGATACACTGGTTATAGTGAATGCATGTTTTCACCAAACTTTTATTCTGGCAAATTCGATAGTTTTACTCTTAAGTCTGACTATTTAGAATAATTTACTAGAATCTCAATAAAAATTAAAAACAAAGAATCAAATTTTTGTGTATATATAGAAGCCGAAATAGTTTGTGCTTTAATTTTAATTAAACTTGTCACCATTTTAAATATATTTTCTTATATGTTTGTATATTGCAGCTGATTCTAAGTATCAAGTGATGGTTTGCCAACATGAGGCCCGTAATTTCAAGTACAAATATGGATACGAGGTCCCTATCAATGTCCTTTGCAGGAGAATTGCTGACATCAATCAGGTTTACACTCAGAATGCGGAAATGAGACCACTTGGTTGTAGTAAGTCTTTTGTTGTCATTATTAGTGATGGAAATGTTTCACTCTTATTAACAGTTTGCATTATCTTTTAGTATTTTAAAATTGTATCACTCATAATTGGATTTTTTACTTACTGATAAAATTAACTTTTGAAACATGATTTTTAAGTATCCAGGCAAACGAGTAGTTTATTATTATTATTATTAAATATCCATATTCTTTTTTCTCTTAAGTTCATTTCAATATCAACTCCATTGAACATTTTTTGAGCAGTTTTTGAAATCTTTTTGAAAAAGAGGTAATACTTTTTCTTTACATTTCTTATATCTGTCAGTGGTAATTTTATTCAAGCTCTATTTAATTTTAAATATTTTTTTTTTTCTTGTCTTTATTGCTTTTGTGAGCAGTAATCTTCGCAATCTAAACACAGTTTATCTTTACTTTTCTATTATGAAATTTTATTTTATATTTTTTATTCGTCATGTTTCCTATGTGATTTGGACAAAGTGATATTGTTAATACTTCCATATCAATATTGTAGGTGGAACAGTATTTGTCTCAAGCTGTATGAAAGTCTTTACAGATCCTGCAACATAACATCTTTGCAATATTTTCTCTGGTGCCTGTACTTTTCTCCTGTACTTTTGGCACTTAATATATCTTGACATTATTAGCATATATCACAGTAAATTTAGAGAGAAGAACACACATTTGTTATTGACTTTGTTCTTATTTGTTTTTTTATTATTAGGAAAATTTGTTACTATGATCTGCATTCTGAATTAAGCCTAATTATCATTTCTAAAACACTACTACTTTGAGGATGATTATATTATTTTACTCAATGTTTTGCTTCTCAATCTGGTTAAAGTGTATAATCTACCTTATACAAAAAAAAAAAAAAAAAAAAAAAAAAAATTTAATTCATTATTTACTTTTATTTTGCTTTGGTGTGTAAGTTTTTTTTTTTTTTTTGAGAAACTGTAAAACAGAATTGTAATAAAACTATCTGTATCTGAGAACTTCTTTAAGAGAAGTATTATAATTTTTATATGTCCAATGGGTATGCACTTGAGGAGATTGACCATTTGGGGAGAAGTTAGTTTACGAGACAAGTTTTCAATGATAGGAAACTTCATCAGTGTAGGTGATAAGATTTATGCATTAACTTTAATTGTAAGCTTATTATTTTGCAATTATCTTATTCCATCTTTAGATTACTATCACCAGGGAACCTCTTATACATTCCCTTTAGAAGCATTCTATCTTAGACTTAGCTCGTTAGACTACCAAAGATTCATAATGCTCTGAATAAGCCTTAATTTTATCCAAAATTTCAATAATATACCAGGCAGCTTCATAGAACTAAACCACCTTTATTGCACATTGCAAAGACACAAGAGGATTAGATCCTCTGCTGCCCACTCATAAAAAAGATTAAGAGAGACAAGGTGTGATTTCACTCCTTTTGCTTAACTAACGGAAGTTGTTACATTCTGTTTCTCCAAATATTAGAGTCCCATATTGGAAGATATACAAGTACGGTGTATAGTTTCTAACCACCCCTTTTCCTACAAGGGAGTATAAATTATCAAGAAAGGGTAGTGTGAGATGTTGGAAATGGTGTAACATAGAAAGATAAAATAAGGAGATAGTTTAACAAATACGTTTCATTTTCTACTGAATAGATTTCTTTATGTTCTTCATTTCATGGTTTACATATTATTGGTAATGTATTTCAAATTTTATATATTTGAGGTTTTGAACATTTTTTTCCCTTTAATCAGGTATGATTTTAATCGGCTATGATGACGAATTAGGCCCTTGTGTCTATAAAACTGATCCAGCTGGCTACTTTTGTGGGGCAAAGGCATGTGGAGCAGGAGTCAAACAGACTGAAGTTAATAGTTTCTTGGAAAAGAAGTAAGTTATTGTATTTTTTTAATGTATTTTTTATTCTTAACCAAAACTGGAATTTTTTATCTTTCGCAATGTTAAATAATAAAAATAATAATAATAAATAAATTATTATTATATAAGCAATTTTTTTTTTGTAATAAAATTTCATGATGATGATTATCATCAGGGTTGCTTAGCTTATTAGGAAGCATGTACTTATTTGCAAATATAATATGTTGCAGACCAAAATATAAACAAGTATTTACTCGTTTGGGTTCGAGTCATAAGCAAAAATTTCAAATCATATTGCTTGGCCATGTTTTGCATCCACCCCACTTTAAAATAAGAGAAAAAATGTTTACCACTTGTTACTCATATGTATATTTTCGGATTTAGCTTTAACCATAATTTGGAAATACCTTGGTATCTCTAATCTTATCTTTGATTGTTAATATGGATTCTGAAAATTGCTCTCTCTACTTTTCAATATATTCTTGCCATCATATACATACTCTGTATAATGTTATGTCGTATACTGTTATGTTTTTTAATTTTTAAATCCATTTACAAAGTTGTTTTAACAGGATTCTGTTCTCACAATTCTTCACAAGGTTTTGTCCTTTCTAATTAGGCATTCTTATATTGAGATACGACCTTGCATTCTTCTCCATTTCAAAATTTAATTCATCCGAATATAAATATTTAACTTTGCCGTGATAGTCTTTATGCAACTTTAGTTTTTGTTGTATATTTAATTGAAAATAGAGATCCGATAGTTTTTTAGTGCATCAAAAATGCAAGTTCACGATCATTCTACTTGGCAATTATTCTAAATAACTTCTATTTTGATAAATTGTTTTAAGGAAGTTCAATTCTTATTATTTTTAAGAGGTCTTATTATTTCTCTCTTGGTACAACTAGAGCTTATATATATATATATATATATATATATATATATATATAATATATATATATATATATATATATATATATATATATATATATATATATATATATATATATATATATATATATATATATATATATATATATATATATATATAATATATAGTAGTAGTAGTAGTAGTAGTAGTAGTAGCGAAGTTGTAAGAGGTTGTTAGTTCCAAAAAGGCAGTAGAAGTTTTCAATCTCTCAGTTACGAATTTTGAAAAGTGTTTTGTATAGGATACGCCTCTCATCTCCTACTGCATTTAGAGTAAAATAAAATTTGAAAAGGCAAGAATCGAGGGTTTTCTTTTCACCATTTATTGCCTCTTTGAAGTCTTCCTTCCTGTTCTTCCAATTAGTAAACCATAAGTATTGCAACGAACGATCCTCTTAAGAACATTTGTTATACACTTTCAGCTCCAGACCATAGTTTGTTAATTTTCATCCAATTTTTTCTCTAGGTCTGTTGTATTTAACTGCTTAGGACAAAAACTTTATTTTTTACTACTATAGTCGTGCACACACTCAAACTTCAGCATTTACTCTATTGATTTACAGGCATTTATTTATATATACACATTTTTACAACACTAATAAAGATTATTCACTTTGTCAACCTTTTTATTTTTTAACATGTCGTTTTATCTGAATTAATGGAGCAGGAGCCTTGCATTATATTCTACGGTTTTACTCCATATTCTTTTCATGATAATACAATAATCGGTATTCGAGGATTGTTGGTATCCGATTTGTTTTACATGGAGTTTTTAAATATAATTTAATTATATAATTAGATTTAATAGGAGGAGTCAAGAATAACTTGAATCATACTTGTGTTAAGTACAATAAACCTTTCTAACCCATTAACGTCGTGTTTGTTCACTTGTGTACTGTTAGTATAATTAAATGAATATGCAAATGTTATTATCAGTTAATTTTAATAAATACCCATTTTCTTCCAAAGATATCGTAAGAAGACTGCCTTAGGCCATGATGAAACAGTTCAGTTAGCTATCACGTGTCTGATGTCAGTTCTTGTCGGCAGACTTTAAACCTACTGAAATTGAGGTGGCTGAAGTGTCTAAGGAAGATCCAAGATTTAGGTAAGAGTGGAATATATAACTATAAATTATAATACAATAACTCGGGGCTGTGGAACCGGAATAGAGATTGCGTTGGAAAGTCATTTTCATACGAGTAAGGGGAATTGGAGCTGGAGTCATATGGTTTTCAATAAACTTAAGATTGTTGGAACCAGAGTATCTTATAACAAGTTCCACAGCCTTGCTTTAATTAGTGTTGTAGTTTTTCCTTTGCAGAAGTTATAGTTTTGCAGTTTAAAGATTGTGAATTAAATTAATTATTTGTCACAATTACTGTTATTGCTTAGGATTTTTACGGTTTTATTTTTCAGAACTTTGACAGAGCAAGAAATAGATTACCATTTGAGTGCTATTGCAGAGAGAGATTAATATTAAGAAGTCATTGATTTGGTTTCAAACGTATTAAACTTTTTATAATTTATGAAATATTTTAAAAACTTTATTAAAAAAATAAAAAGTAAATGATTATTTTTTTTTGTTTTTCCTTAAATATATATTCTGCTCTCAGAATGACACTTTCGTCCAGCCTGTCGATTGATCCAGCCTCAGTTCCATCAACTCGCGAACGTTGCCTATCTCAACACACTAAATCGGAAAAACTATATTTCCCTATACCTTTTGATCTTCCTCCAGGTTCATCTCTCCTATCACTTTATCTCGGCCATCTTAGTTAAGCTGCTGCTATCCTGTGTTTGATAAGATGTAACACACACCCACTTCTCTCAACTGCTAGTTTCTGAATTTGATGCAAGTACATAGCTCATATGCTATTATAGTCTCTTAAACAATTTTTGTCTGTAATAGTATGCCCTATCAAAAATGAAATCCTCTTACAACTGTATTTGCATTTAGATTTCACTATCAACCACTTTCCCTTTGAAAATGCTACCAAGAGAGTTAGTTAAATCTACCTCTTCTGTATTCCTATCATCAAGCAGAACACACAGTCTTCATCCTAGAAGTTTTGTAATCTTCAAATAAACATTCAATCTACTGAGCCATTCTTTGATCACCTTCATTTCGACACTTCAAATGCAATATCTAACTCTTAACATCATTTCAAGAATATTTGGATAACTATACTTGTTGAATTTACATTAGAACAACTCTTTAATTTCCCAATATTCTACCACACATTTCTAAGACCCCAAGAAACTGAATGAATAGAAGAGTTTCTGCAGGGCTATATAAGCAATGTTCATTTCTATTATGGGATATATATATATATATATATATATATATATATATATATATATATATATATATATATATATATATATATATATATATATATATATATATATATATATATATATATATATATATATATATATAAAAAGGTGAAGAAAAAAGTATGCAAAAGATGAATCTTTAATAAAAATTTAATACATCCAACATTTAGAGAAGAAAATAAAACTTAAGATAATAAAAACGATTTTTTTTTTATAAAATATTTTATGGCTTGTTAATGAGATATATTACTTTTTAAGAACATATATTTATCAACAAAGATTTTATTATATATATATATATATATATATATATATATATATATATATATATATATATATATATATATATATATATATATATATATATATATATATATATATATATATATATATGAATATGAGATTTAGGAGGTGAAAATAATAAAAAACAGTGATAATCTTAATATGATGGAATCTACCATGCAAAATGTTTTTTGCAACTAGATACCATTTAGTATAACCACACCAGACATCTTTATATTTAGCCTAGTTTAATACAAAGGAGGGTGAAATATTTCTATAAAAAGAGGGTGAAAAATCACTTAAAAATTAGTATAAGCAAAATAAAATTCTGATTTTTGCAAAGGTGAAATAAAAGGTTCAGGCCACACACGTCTCATTTGATCAAAGAGGGAATAAATTGCAATTCAGAAGTAGTCTTCTCTTTTTTCCACATTATACAAAAAAAAATGTCAAAAACTAATCTTTATCCTTGAGAAACAGTGGATTATTGGGTAGAAACGAATCAAAGGTTTTTCTATATAAAGAATATTTTGAAATACAACTTTTTACACCACAGCCATTTCATGAGAAAACATGCAAAAGTTGTAAAGAGGAAAAGGAAGCAAATCAACTTTCTGCACCTAAAACTTAGCAGGTGCTTCAAATTTTACACACCAACCATACTGGCGTATCATTTTTTTAATTCTTAATAATCTGAGCCTGCTTATTAACACATATGAAACAGATCTTCAAGGCGGTAGTGAGAAGGGATGAAAATAGCTGTGAAAATGGGGAGAAGTACTCAACATCTTATATATATATATATATATATAATATATATATATATATATATATATATATATAATATATATATATATATATATATATATATATATATATATATATATATATATATATATATATATATATATATATAAAATAAGATTGTAAAAAAAAACAAAAACATTCCTAAAATTTAAAAAATCTAAACAAAAGAAATTAAGATTCCTTTAATTAATAGTCATATATAATATATATATATATATATATATATATATATATATATATATATATATATATATATATATATATATATATATATATATATATATATATATAATATATATATATAGGGTCGACTTCTGTCTCTTATTACTACTTTAAGTACAAAATAATAATGGTCGGATTCAAGAATGTTGCAGGTACACACACGCTGCTTATTTGTATAAAATATAATATTGTGATGATCTTCAAATGGGAAGCACAACACAAAAATCTTTGATGGCTACTCTAACTTTTATATTACTTTCAAAGGTATAATAAAATAAGCAGTTAGTTAATGAAACACCTTCAGAGATATTAAATGCGTAGAGCCTTGCCTACTGTAAGTTTGGCAGGTGATCAATACACACACAAAAATATCAAACACTCCAACTACTTTGATGCTCTTAAAATTTGTTGAACCAGATTTTCTCGAGCCAGAGCATTGTCATAAATGTACTGTTGTGGTTTATATTGTTGGGCAGAGATTGGCTTATACTGTGGTGTAGATATTTGTCTATACTGTTGAGCTAAAGGATATTTGTCATTAGAAATGTATGGCAGCTTTTCTGTAGAGAACTGTGCTGGCTTATCACTTGGGGTGTTGTTGTACACCATCTTATTATTTTGGGTATACACCATCTTCTCATTTTGGCCATAGTTTTTTTCAACTACGGTATACACTGGTTTATCATTTGGAATATATGTTTTTTCTGTTGACACATATGGTTGCTTTTCAGTCGAAATACAAGATTTTTGTGTTGTTACAAAAGCTTGCTTTTCATTTGACACACACGACTGCTTTTCACCTGATATTGAAGATGTTTGTTTTTGAGCTTCTGGAGAGAGTTGTATTTTATCAGGTGTTGTACAAGACATTTTCTCCACTGATGTCACACTCACATTTTTTTCTGAAGTGTTGGATGGGGACATCATGGTGGAATGGTTACTAGGAAGACCTCCAGTTGGTGGTCTTCCAGAATATTTTTGACAAACATCTTGAACTGTGCCATCATTATCAAACTTCTCACGGAGTCTTGCTATTGTTAATTCTGGTGGGTGGTGAGGTTCCAAAGTGTCTCTTCCATTCTCTTTGAACTTCAGCAATGTTTTCAAATTTCCAATACCATTTTAGAACTTGTTTTCTTTCATCAAATGAAAGTCTTCCTGGTGACATTATATTAAACAAGGTATTTAATATTTTCTAAATTTATTCTAAAAATAATATATATATATATATATATATATATATATATATATATATATATATATATATATATATATATATATATATATATATATATATATATATATATATATATATAATATATATATATATATATATATATATATAATATATATATATATATATATATATATATATATATATAATATATATATATATATATATATATATATATATATATATATATATAATATATATACTGTCTTATATAGAGGTTCATTAGTGGCCTACCATCAATAGGTATTGAAGTAAGGGGCAATTGAATTAGTCATTTAGGATCCTAAAGACCTTCATTTGAAAGGATTCAAAACCCAATAAGGCTCTTTATGAGAGGAAGTAATTTATATATTGTAAAGTACAATATGTTATTCATGGTCATGTTTATAGTGATGTATAACCAGAGTTGGGGGAAAAAAAAAAAAATAAAATAAAAAAACTATATACAGGTCTGGCAGTCAATACTGACGATTTTTGAAATGGGGTAACAATCTACAGGGAAATGATTCTTTGCCTTTATATATTGAATTATTAATTATATATATATATATATATATATATATATATTATATATATATATATATATATATATATATATATATATATATATATATATATATATATATATATATAATATATATATATAGTATATATATATATATAGGTTTTAAATTAATTTTTTATTATCTTTATTACTATTTAAGGCTTTAAATACCTGGATTCATTTTGAATCTCTTGTACTTTACAGTGGGTATTATATAGACAATTCTTTGGGATATTAGTGACTTGGTTTTGAACATTAGTTTAGTTGAAATATTTGTTTATAATTTAGTTCAATAAATTGTATATTGTATATATAACTGTGTAATCAAGTTAATTTTGCAATAAAAATTATTATACAAATTAATTATATTAAAAAAATGAGACCTTACATAGAAGAATGTCTATGAGACTATGCCTCATAAATTGTATAAGTAAAAATATTGAAAAATATATTGAAAGGGGTGGGAGGGTGGGGAGGGGTGAAATAATTAAAAAATATAATAACTACTTTATTATATTTTTACCCATAAGTTTTATCACATTTTTTTAATTTAATTTTTCTTAATTTAAGAAAAATAAAAATATTAATATTATTAATTTTAGTTACAAATTTCCATTTTCCTCACCATTAATAGATCAGGGATACAGAGGCGGAGCCCCATATAGATAAATTTTTCCATTAACACATGGTATATAAATATTTATCTATGAGAAGAGTCTCTGTACCCCTCGACTCATGAATGATTAAGAAATAAAGAAATATACTAACTTTGGTAATTCTATAGACGAACGAAAAAAATTTTTTTTACTCAGCCTAACTATATATAGGAAATGATCTGAATTATATTTTTTTAAGTTTATCAAAGAATGGGAAAGAATTTTATAAAAATAAAATAAAATAAAAACTGAAATTTAAAAAAAAAAAATGAAATTTCAAATGATTACAATAATAATAAAAATATATAATTTACTATATTTTTTTAAATCTATAATAATTTACTACTATTTTTTTTTTTTAAATCTATTAAATTTTTTTAAAGTTCTCTTTAAAATAAAATACATTTCCAGTTTATATTTTGAATAACAGCCAAATGACAGGCTACTAACATGAGATACATATTTAACCCTATGTCAACTGATAGTCAAGAGTTTGAGTCAAAGTGTAGCACAAAAATTAAAGAAAACTTTGAATAGTTTTTGTAGAAATATCACTGCTACAAGATTTAAATTCAGATTTTCATTGAAACATCCTAAACTAAAAATGAATATACTGTCTATGGCAAATATTGTGTGGCCTGTGATGGACATTGAAACCGACTTTTTTTTTATTTGTACTGGGTTTGCCTTTACTGGATTCCAAGTCAATTTCCACTATAGAAGTTAAAAGTGGCATAAGAACAAACCAATATTTAGGCTCATAATAATAGTAATAAAAATTGAGTTTCAATAAAAGTAAAAAGCTGCATATTTATATTCTTGATGTCAAAGTTTAAAACAAAAAAATACAAGTCAGATGTACGTCGAATAACCAAAAATATTTAAAATATTCGTATTTAATATAATAATCCAAATAAGCGTCCGCTAAATTGCCTAGCAACTACCCTGTGGCAATAAAGGACGAATATCCAGTGGTCCATAGTCCAGCTTTTGTCTTGAAATAAAAACAAAAAAGAAGTCAGACCTATGACTTGTTCATTTGAAGCTCACGACATTGACTTAGCAATATTACTTCACCATCAATTCAATTTTTTCCAGGGTTGGGGATTTTATAAGAATTTTTTTTTTATATAAGAATCTAAATTTAAAAAATCATGTTTTTTTTTTTATTTTTGTTTTAGTTTATTGATTTTTTTTAGTTACATATTTTTATAAGTAATTTATTTCGTAATAATTAATTAAAAATAGTAAAAGTAAAAAAAAAATTTTTTAAAAAACAATTTTTTAAAATTTTTTTAATGAATGACGAAAAATTAAAATACCAATTTGATTTTTTTACGTGATATTTTTTTTTTTTTTTAATAACGTCACTGTCTACATAGTTTTTAAGTTCAAAATATCATAAGAGGGATTAGAAAAAGAAATATATTAAAATTAATATAAATTAGGCATTTTATTGGGCTGGAGGAAAAAATTTATCAACGTCCAACGATAGTTTTTGCTAAATTATTGAAACCTGCACACTGTTTTACTTTTAAATTCTGGCTTTAGATATTTTACTGGAAAAGGCGGGTGAGTTATATAATCTATTAAATTTAAAATTTCAATAGAAGTGTTCTTTTTTTAAATTTCATTATTATTTTTATTTATTTATTTATTTATTTACTGCAAGGTGTACAAGTTAGGCCGTGGCTCAACTACTCAAATAAATATGTTATCTAGTATCTATAAATATAGTGTTACTCAAAAAAGTTTATTGTAGTTATCTTGTTCCATATAATTATGTAGTACCGTAGGGGTGAATAAAAGAAAACGAATCAGAGAGAATAAAAAGCTTTAGGGTTGAAATGTGCCAACATTCAGCAATCTTCCACAAAATAAATTTAAATAGATAGAAGGGTGTTTTTGTTTTATGCTACCTTTGGCTAGACCTTTATTTTACCAAAGTTCCTTAATTAATTCCTTATACAAATAAGTCATCATCGAAGTTAACTTTCTTCGAAATAAAGTAAATCTCCCTTAATTTTCCCTTTATTTTAACTATTTAAGGAACATTTTCAATGGTGAGTTATTTATTAATTTTTTTATTAATTTGTGCAAAATTTTAATGGAATTAGGTTATTCTTGGTAGAGCAG
>SEYY01000429.1:7500-10000 GCA_009176605.1 Armadillidium nasatum
CTTTCACACACACACACACACACACACACACACACACACACACACACACACACACACACACATACACAAGGTGCACTTTCTTTTTTTTTTTACTCTTACGGCACGCCAACTTTAGTCTTCATGTTAGTCAGTTTCCCTTATTGTATTTGTATCGTAATTCCCATAATCGATTTTTGAAAATTGTATTTCTTCATTTCATTGGGTGGGGAGGTTGTTAGGCTAAGAAATGGGTTAACCCCCTCCCCCCTCGTCCTCCCATCTCCCTTTTCTATTGATGTTAAACTTTGTGATGGAGATAAGCTCAGGAAATTACATGGCAGGCATTTTTGTTAAATTTCAAATATTAAATAATAATAAAAGAAGGTTTATTTTTTAAATTATATTTTAAAAGTAAAAATCGGTTTATTAAAAAACTTTTCATCAGATATTTTGATATTGTATTTTATATAAATATATATATATTATATATATATATATATATATATATATATATATATATATATATTATATATATATATATATATATATATATATATATATATTATATATTATCCTGCGCGTACTGGCAAAATTGACCAAGTCAATTTTCCATGTTTGTGTTAAATTACAATTTAAAGTTCTAAGTAGTACGAAAAATCAGGATTTAATTTTTCCTTCATATTGTAACGCTTTTCTTTCTTGGTTATTTTATTTAAATAACCGAGAAACTCTAGAAACTTACGCAACTTATATTTCACCTTGGAATCGTGCAAAATCTATTCTCCGTAAGATTAAAACTATTTCTTTGTAGAAAATGCAATATTCTTTCTTTTTCTTCTCCCCACTCCGTTTCTGGCATTTTGCAAAATAAGTCAACTCTAAATTTGCTTTTTCACTCCTCTAGTATCTTCTGACGCCACAACTGTTGTTTTGCCTTCTTCTAAAGCTGAACTCTTGGCTCAAATTTTTGCCTCTAATTCAACTTTAGACGATTCCTGCACTATTTCTTCCTCCTTCAGCCCCTTCCATCTTATGCCTAAAATTATAATTTCTTCTAAAAGCATCATTTCTTTTCTCTGAATGCTATAGAAGACGTACGGTGTTGATGGTATCCCTCCTGTGATTCTCAAAACTAGTACTTCTGCACTTGAACCCTGTCTTTCTAAACTATTTCGTCTTTGTCTTTCTACTTTAGTCTTCCCTTCTTGCTAAAAACGTGCCCTCATTCATCCTGTGCCGAAGAGGGGAGATCCCTTCCAACCCTCCAACTACCGGTCCATTTCTAAAGTTTTCGAATCTATCCTTAACAAGAAGATTTGGAAATATCTCAATTCTTCAAATTTTATATCTGATCGCCATTATGGCTTTATAAGAAACGCTCTACTGGTGATCTTTCCCTTCTCTCTGAATCTTAATCCGTCGCTCTTTGGCATTACGGTGAATCTTTTGTTGTCGCACTGGACATATCGAAAGCCTGTGATAGAGTCTGGCACAGAGCTTTGACTTCTAAACTTCTCTCTTTCGGAATCTTTCCTTCTCTCTGTTGAATTTCCTTTCCGGTCTTTCTATAGCTGCTCTTATAGACGGCCACCATTCATCCTTTAAATCTATAAATAGTTGTATTCCTCAGTTTTCTTTCGGTCTTACCTATTCCCGACACTATTCAACTTTTCATTAATGACCTTCTCTCTACTACTTCATCACCTATCCACTCTTATGCTGATGACTCCACCCTTTATTACTCATTTCAGTTTGAAATACGCCCCTTCCCAACGGCAGCTAATTGAAGCTAAAATAGTAACTTTGGAATATCTAACCTCTGATCTTTCCCGTATTCTCAATTGGGCTAGAGAAAACATGGTCGTTTTCAATGCCGGCGCCGGCAAAATTCCAACCCCGTTCGGTTCCTAATATGAACATTGTTAGCCCCTGTCTTGCGTACATATACATCCGGGGTAGTTCCACTCATACAGCTATCCTTGAAAAGATGGAGTTTAGGGCCTTTTGTCTCAACTCCCTCGCTCTCACCAATTCTCGAGTCTCTCTGACCTTCGAATTGTTGCGTCACTCTCTCTGTACTATCACTATTACAACGGACATTGCTCTTCTGAACTGTCCCGTCGAATACCTCCTCCATTGAGACGAGCTCGTGCGACACGCCTCTCTACATACTCTCATCCTTTCTTTGTCCACATCTCTGACCTCAGTCTTAAATTTTAAACTCAGTCTTCAGTCTTACATATATACTACTGGTAAAGTGTGGAACACTCCCTCTATCTGTTTTCCTAACTTCCTTTGACTTGCGCCGTTTCAAGCACCGTGTATATGAACATATTGGCTTTTAACAACCAGAATCTGTCTTTAGTAGGCCTCTTACCTTTGGCCACTGGAGTATATATATATATATATATATATATAATATATATATAATATATATATATATATATATATATAATATATATATATATATATATATATATATATATATATATATATATATATATATATGAGTGCGTGTGTG
>SEYY01000429.1:17500-22500 GCA_009176605.1 Armadillidium nasatum
TCGTTTTCTTTATTATTTGAAATTTAATTACATTTCTTTCTTGTCTAAGAGTAAAGTTCTTAACATTATTATTATTATTTTTTAAAGATTTAAAATCCTCTCATAGTCAAAATGTAAGAACCTCTCTTTTTTCTTTCAGTGTAGAAGTAAGAACTTTAAATTTATTTTATAAAGATCTTTTAATTCCTTTCTTATAGTTACATTAAATATGCCTTTGTTTCTTATAGTCCATGATCAAAAACTTTAACACAATTTTTTTTTCAAGTATGTGAATTGCCTTCATGTATTTTAGCTTTTATTTTTTGAAAGATAATGAAATTTCTCTCTCTAGTTTATAAGAAAGCGCTTCAGCATTATTTTTTGTAAGATTTAAATTCATTTATTTCTTTGTAGTCTAGAGGTAGAAACCTCATCTTTGGTTTTCCAAAGATTTAATTTAATTTCTAGTAGTTGAGAAGCAAAGACATTTGCTTTATGTTTTAAAAGATAATTTCTTTATTCAAGGAACAAAAACATCAGCTTTATTTTCTTGAAGGATGTAAATTCCCCCACCTTTTTTTTTTTTTTTTTTTTTAAATCTAGAAAAAAAAACTTACTTATATATATATATATATATATATATATATATATATATATATATATATATATATATATATATATATATATATATATATATATAATATATATATATATATATATATATATATATATATATATATATTATATATTTTTATGTAAATTCGGATTTTTTTTTTTTTTTTAGGCGGGAAGCAAGAACTTCTGCTTTTTATTTTTTTGTAAAATTTTAATTCCTTCCTTTAATTAAGTCTAGAAGCACAAACTGCTCTTTGAAAGCTTTAAATTTCTTATTAGATCATTTAAGTCACTTTAAGCTATAATGTGAGATTCCATTGACGAAGAATCGTCACAGACTTAATCAATATCTCTTGATTCATTAATTGCATCCACCTCTTTGATAGTTTAAAGAGAGGGATTTTAATTACATGTAACACTCTGAATAGGTGGTGATGTCAGATGTTTTGTATCTTCTTTGAGGAATAGTCTTTTCTGGTTGTCAAATCAAAAATGGTATAACTTTAAAAGTTATCATTGGTTATTATGACCTTTGATTCGCGTTTTTCAAATTGGTGGCACATGTTAAACTTGTATTATTGTTCAGGTTTTGTTCTGAACTCTTTTTTTAGGTCTAAAATACAGTTTATAGCATTTCTTTTTTAGTGGTATCATTGTCTCCGGTTTTTTTTTTAATTATTATTATTACTATTATTTATTATAAAGGTCACCTTGTCTCTTTCTTAACAAAAACTATTCACCGAATTTATTTGTAAGTTGCAGAACATTGCCAAGATATTTGTTCAGTATATTTCGATCATATATTAAGAAATACGGTAGTATTTACATTTTTATAATTTGAAATGTTATTCTCTATTCGAAAAGAGAATAAAAATAGACAAAACAAAAGAGTATTCACAAGCTTTCTCAGGTAATGAATTTTTGAACAATAATGAGATTGATTTGATTCAGAAATATACTTTTTAGAAGAAATGTTTTAAACCTTAAAACGATGCAAAAATGTTTGTAGAAAAATAACACGTCTGTAATTTTCAAATAATTAGAAGTTAAACGATGATTTCGATATTCATTTGAAGTATTCAAGTAATGTGTCAAAACTATTGTTATTTTATTATTATTATTATTAGTAGTAGTAGTAGTAGTAGTAGTAGAGGTTGAATCACTAGTATAACAAAAGAATGCGGAAAGGTTTTGTTTCCTTTGTTAGGAAAAAATGTTACTTAAATAACTTTTTTTTTTCTTTTAATGGCCGTTAAAATTTTTTTTCTTTATTTAAAATGTGAAATTTATTGCAAAACAGAAAGTTTTGCCATTTTTTTTCTTACTCCTGAAGATTTGTGTAAATCTCTTAATGTTACGTGAAGTTAACCTTCCCAAAAGAAATAAAATAAATTTTTCTTAAATGGTATTTCATCTTTAAAAAAGAAAAGGAAAAAAAAAATGTCTAGTAGAATTTTTTTTTTCTCGGAGAAGTAATTGAAATTAAATGGAGAGTTTTAAGTTGATCATTATAGTGTTGTTGTAATAAATTGACGATGAAATCATTTTAACAGGTGTGTAGCCTAACTTCTGTTATGACTATATGTTTTTTTTTTTTTTTTTTTTTTTTTTTTTTTTTTTTTTTTTGCTAGAAAGAAAATTAGAGGTATTCGTACATACAGAGACTGAAAATAGATTATTTCTTTTTTTTATCAAGAAAACAAATGTAATTCTCTCTCTCTCTCTCTCTCTCTCTATATATATATATATATATATATATATATATATATATATATATATATATATATATATATATATATATATATATATATATATATATATATAATATATATATATAATATATATATATATATATATATATATATAACATCGTTCTCCCAGGAAGGGTTTTCACCCTGTCAATGGAACCAGCATCTTTCTCCGTCAGCTCTTAAAAGTTCTTCTCCCAGAACCCTCTAAAAGATCCTGTTTTTCTGCTCGTTGATTTCAATGCTAGTCCTTGAGTTCTATTTAAACTCTCAGGTAACGTTTTCACCCTTTCAGTTGGACTGGCATCGTTTTCCATCTAACCTCTAAACACCCTCTGTTAGATCTCTCCAGATCATACTTCTCGAAGCTTTGGTTTTTCCTGCTGGTTCTGGAATTATTACAAGCTGTTCGCAGAATAATCACAGGGCCGGGTGGATAGTCCTGTCATCCTTGCTTTTAGTTCTCTTCATATGATCCGATCCTGTCGTCGATGTTCAACCAAAAAAAAAATAAAAAATATAAAATAAATATATGATATATATATATATTATATATATAATATATATATAAATATATATATATATATATATATATATATATATATATATATATGGGGTAAAAAAATTTTTTTTAAAAGTTCAGTGTTTCAGACATCTAGATTTGTTCTCAAATTAACATTCTGCCCTCACTACGCGCATTATTTTTACTGCATTTATTTTTATATTATATTTTGTCACGTTTTTATAACCCAATTTCAGTAAAAGTGTGTGTGTGTATGTATGTGTGTTATTTAGCATATTCTAGGAAATGGCTAAATATTTTGTTATTTCATATTTTAGTTTTGGATTATTTTGCTGCTTTTGATCTTAAGCAACATTCTTTCGCGATGAAACACGATATATATATATATATATATATATATATAAATATCATATATTTATATATATATACTATATATAATATATATATATATATATATATATATATATATATATATATATATATATATATATATATATATATATATATATATATATATATATATATATATATATTATATTCTGATTCTTACACACCTGTATTAGTTAGTTGATAACTTTTAAGTTTAATTAGTTGTGATAAATTTTAATTGAACGTTGCTTGAAACAAACTCTCTCTCTCTCTCTCTCTCTCTCTCTCTCTCTCTCTCTCTCTCTCTCTCTCTCTCTCTCTCTCTCTCTCTCTCTCTCTCTCTCTCTCTCTCTTCTCTCTCTCTCCTCTCTCTCTCTCTCTCTCTCTCTCTCTCTCTCTCTCTCTCTCTCTCTCACACACACACACACACACACACACACACACACACCGCTGCCTGGTACATTCATATATATATATATATATATATATATATATATATATATATATATATATATATATATATATATATATATATATATATATATATATATATATATACACTGAATATTTAAAAAATTTAAATGCCTAATAACGTCAAAGACATATGTATTATTATTATTACTGAGATTATATCCTAACTTCTTGTCCTGACAGAAGGCATTATTTATTTCTTCATCGCTTGAAACAAAAATTTTGTTACGTTTTTATTTTAATTTATACGTGGGACGTCTTTTAGTGCCAAGTTTGGGATTTTATTTTAGAATAAATTAGAATGGAGGACCTTTCCATCATTTAGTGGCAAAATAACTCGTTACGTGTCCTTATCAATCATTAATTGAATTTTTCGTACTCTTTTCGAATTAAATATTTTAGCTATTTTTTTTTTTTTTTTTTTTTTTTTTTTTTTTTGGCAAATGGATTAGGAGGGCGTGCGTTCATTTTTTGATGAATCTCTTGTCGTGTTTAAAGTAATTAGATCCGGCTGTTTCTCTCTCTCTCTCTCATACACACGCACACACATACACATATGAAATTCTTAAATTATGTGACATTCATTATTTTTCCCCTGTCCTTTTTTTTTTGTTGCTGCCGTTTTCCTTTTTTTTATTATAAGAAGTTCACATCTCACGGGCATTGCCCTATTCGAGGAGTGGAACTTTTCTAGGTAGTATATACCTAGGATCCCGAAGTGGGATCGAACCGGCGCCCTCAAGCACGTGAGTCAATCACTTTACCGTTTGAGCCACGGTAAACTGCTGCTTTTCAAATATATATTTGCCTACCTTTGTAGCACTCTTGTACGGTCAGACTCTGATTCTTACTCATATATATATATTATATATATATATATATATATATATATATATATATATATATATATATATATATATATATATATATATATATATATATTATATATATATATATATATATATATATATATATATTATATATATATATATATATATAGTATATATATATTATACTATGTGGAGGGCCCTATGTGGGTGGCCCTGTAAAAACTCTTCGTGTATCGGGGCCAAGATATAATTAAGGTTGTTGTTCATTAAGAAGTTTTTATATCGTAATTCGCAAGTATTTTAGGCAATGATAGTATTTTATTGTAAATATTAGTTAAAGGCTTAATAAAAAAAAAAAAAAAAAAAAAAAAAAAAAAAAAAAAAAAAAAAAAAAAAAAAAAAAAAAAAAAAAAAAAAAAAAAAAAAATTTAAAAAAAAAAAAAAAAAAAAAAAATTAATAAAAAA
>SEYY01000429.1:30000-45000 GCA_009176605.1 Armadillidium nasatum
CTTTATTGCTTTGAAAGGAAATTATATGTTTATTACAGTCAACGCCTACAAGGTTTCATTTGAAATAGGAACTTAAAAAAAAGTTTTAAAAGGTAAATGTTGTTCTACGTCA
This sequence comes from Armadillidium nasatum, assembly GCA_009176605.1. Classification (NCBI taxonomy): domain Eukaryota; kingdom Metazoa; phylum Arthropoda; class Malacostraca; order Isopoda; family Armadillidiidae; genus Armadillidium; species Armadillidium nasatum. Next base: position 30,113 of record SEYY01000429.1, read on the forward strand.
TTTCGGGTCTGATAAACTGTGCCACCTTGACATTCTTAAGTTTATTATATTCTTTTGTTCAGTTATCAAGAATACAGAAGTAAAGGTGCGATGAACGAAATTTTGAATTTTATTTAATAAAAAAATTCGTGTTTCGTATGGCTTTTTTTATGTCCAAAGAAAATGTAATGCACAGGAAATGTTTTGGAAAGTCTGGAATATTAGATGAAAATATCAAACGGATGCATCTGTCATTCCTTCGCAAAGACGAGGAAGACAACAACAACGGCAGAAGGTGAAGTTAGGAAAGCGGCACACAATGTTAATAAATTGCTAAATTGTCAATTTGCAAATGCATCTTTACAGATCTCAAATTCTAATAGAAATCACACAATATGTTGCATTACTCTCAAAGGGTTTGTAGTTGTTTTGTTTGGGCATTAAGAAGATTGTAGCAGTTTTCTTTTTAAAATATAACTATTTCAGTTAAGGCTACTACTCATTTGTTAAACATCTTTTATTTTCCAATCGACTAAATCTGCCTTGGAAGAAAAAAAGTCATCCACCCGTGAGCACGTCAGAGATAGCCCAAAGTTTAATATGTAGTGTGGTGTGTCACAGGACAGTGCTAGCACCACTTTCTTTTAAGAGTCAGCCCTTGAAGAACATTGCAGCCTGATTTAACTTCCCTTTACTAGCAAGGTGTCGTCCTCAATATTTGGCCATTCGTATTTTTTGAATTTCCTAACCTAAAATTTCCAAATCGAAGGTTTAGTCGTGGTTGTTCCATAATTTGAACACCAATATTACAAAAGAAAAAACTATGTGAATTCTTTGTTGTAGAGTTTTTTTGTCAAGACTCAGGAAACCGTGTTTAAAATCACCAAGAAGATTTGAAATCGAAAATCATCTGGGCGCTTGACGAAATTAATGGTGATTTACAGCACCGCACGTGGCAGAAATTTGAAACCTGATTAGACCTTCAACGAGCTAATAATGTTGAGGATTTAATTAAATGTTCGTGATTTGAGCTTACCAGAAACGTGTATATATTATATATATATATATATATATATATATATATATATATATATATATATATATATATATATATATATATATATATATATATATATATATATATATAATATATATATATATATATATATATTATATATAGCTAAATATACGTTAAAAAGAATAGAATTTTCAAATTATTAATAAAATTACAAAATGTTCTATCTTTTTAAATTCTATTAATTTGGATAAAGTTCTTAATTATAAGAACTAGAATTTTCAAATTATTAATAAAATATACAAAATGTTCTATCTTTTTAAATTCTATTACATATAATAATACCTTTGGCTATTCACGTTGAATAAATATTGACAAGCATTCGAAAATTTATGAAATTATTTACATAACTACTGACATGAAATAAAATGTTTTTTTTCACAATATATATATATATATATATATATATATATATATATATATATATATATATATATATATATATATATATATATATATATATATATATATATATATATATATATATATATATATATATATAATGAGAAGCTAAGGAAAAATGTTTGTTTTTCGCCATAAAGATGAAAGTGTTGAGGCTGCTCTTTTATGATCTTTAATAAAAGTTATGATGTTAGTATTTAAAAAAAAAAAAAAAAAAAAAAAAAGAAAGAAAAGAGAGAGAAACAAAAGAAAGCAGCAAAGCTATTTTTGAGGGCTTTAATTTCGCAACGGAATATTTTAGGGTTTCAGATGTATATATTTATATAGCCTTGTTAACTAAATACTGCTTTATGTAATATAGTCTTATGATATTTCATGTGCATCTTGTATTCTGTAAAGTAAATGGTATAGTTATAAAACATTCTTATTATCTCTCGTATTTCTAGTTATTTTTATTATTACTTTTTATTATATATTATTATTATTATTACAACGTTAGTAATAATAAGTAAATTACTTGGTTATAGTAACTATATATAAATTTAATACACACAAATAATTCATGTGTATTCGTAAGTAAGTTTTGTAAAGCTTAGAAAGGGGTTTCTTTTTATAGTAGTTTTTTTTTTTTTTTTTTCCAATTAAATAAAAAAAAATTTTTTTATTTAATAAAATTAACGTTTTAGAAAGAACTTAAGTTTATAATTAACGATGAAAGGAAATGATGGCGACCAAGGGCTTCGTTAGGGTCATTACAAAAGGAATTTTAAGTTTCTTTTTTAGTTTAAAAAAAAAAAAAAAAAAAAAAAAAAAAAACTTGTAGACGTTTAATTTTTCATTAATACGGGATACGAGTAATTAAAAAAAAAATTTAAAAAATAAAGACTGTGATTGATACACGAAAATAGTTTACGCTGCTCGTTAGACGTGCTGTTTCAGGGTTGAAAAATAGTTGTTTGGTGGGTCGGTAGTTCCTCTCATGAGGGAAATTGGGCTAAGAAGAGGGCTAGGGTTTTTATTATTATTATTATTATTATTATTATTATTATTATTATTATTATTATTATCATTTATTATTATTATATCTTTGATTATTATTTTTATTTTATCCTTAAATGAAAAGGACTTTATGGGAAAAGTTTTTGGACCGTAGTTGGTAGTTAATTTGTTACTATATATATATATATATATATATATATATATATATATATATATATATATATATATATATATATATATATATATATATATATATATATATATATATATATATATATGACGTTTTTAAAATAGTTATTTAAAAGGAGAATGACCACTGAGACTGAACTTAGAAGAAACAAACAAAGTTGGAAAATAAAACTAAAAAATTATATATTTGCCAGGTGTTAAAATGTTTTTTAGGATCATAACTTCTCGACATCTTGAATCACCGATGATGCATCCACCTGCCTCATTTAAAAGGTTTCAACCCCCCCCCCTCCCCTTGTTTTATTTGTTTATTTATTTTATTTTATTATTTTTTTTTTTTTTTTTTTTTTTTATTTATTTATATATATAATATTATATATATATATATATATATATATATATATATATATATATATATATATATATATATATATATATATATATATATATATATATATATATAAGAGAGAACTCTTTAAAGTAATATTTTTATATTGCAATAAAAAAAAAGTTGAAAACTTTCAGCAGTACAACTTATTTCATTTAGTGAATGTTGAAAAATCTCTCTCTCTCTCTCTCTCTCTCTCTCTCTCTCTCTCTCACACACACACACACATATTTATGGTTTTTTAATTTTTTATTTTTTTTTATTACTAATTTATAATATTATAATATATATATAATATATATATATATATATATATATATATATATATATATATATATATATATATATATATATATATATATATATATATATATATATATATATATATATATATATATATATATATATATATATATATATATATATATATATATATATATATATATATATATATATATATGAGAATAGTATTAAAAAGGGCTTATCAACTTTTCCCCTCTTGGAGTGAATCGTGTTTCCTTTTTTATTTTCTCTCTCTCTCTCTCCCTCCCCCTCCCTCTAATGTTCTCTTTCCCAAAAATATAAAAATAGAACAAGTTAGATCTCCTTAGTCTACCCTTTCCCCTCCCCCTCCACCTCCCCAAGGCACCTCCACCCCCTTCTACATTTCGTGTTAAAAATCTATTTTTTGTCGCCTGTGTCATTTATTTTTGTATGAAATTTTTAATGTTTTTGAGACTCCTCTCAAGCGCGCGCTATCACACGCATACACACACGTATATATATATATATATATATATATATATATATATATATATATATATATATATATATATATATATATATATATATATATATATATATATATATATATATATATATATATATAGGTACTTTTCGTTTATATGGGCCGGTTAAAAATCTCAATTTTTAATTAGGAAATGAAACTTTTCTTGCAGATAAATTTAGTACTAAAAAAAATGTTTATATAAATGAAAAAGTAGTAAAAATAAAATAATTATTAAAGGTGTTTGAAGCAAACTAAACGTTGTATTATAACGTACTTAATTAATGAAGAAAGATAAGAATAATAAATTTATATTTTGCGTATATTAATGCATGGCAGAGGACCCAATCAGCTGAGGCCTTGCACCCCGGTACCTTCCCCACTCGTGAGTGGTGTAGGAATATTTAAATATATATCACTCCAGACTCCAGGTACCGTTTTATATCTTGTAGTTGTCGTACTTGTCTATTTAATTTTCCTCTCGTACTTCTATATATATATATATATATATATATATATATATATATATATATATATATATATATATATATATATATATATATATATATATATATATATATATATATATATATATATATATATATATATATATATATATATATATATATATATATATATATATATATATATATATATATATATATATATATATATATATATATATATATATATATATATATATATATATATATATATATATATATATATATATAGTTCGAAATTATTCTAGGTAGAGAATGCAAGACAGTAATAAGACTGTTTGTGTAGAAAGTTGTTGCTCGTCTTTATTTTGGTGATATATTTTGCTTTTTAAGTTAAATTGTATGCTCCATTTCGGCCCATTAGATATTTATAGAAAGAAATATATATCACGTGTTTATATTTAAAAAAGGAAAAGCGAAAAAAAAAAAAAAAAAAAAAAAAAAATTCGTAAAGTAAAAAAATATCGTAAAAAAAAAAAAAAAAAAAAAAAAAAAATAAAATAAGTATATATATATATATATATATATATATATATATATATATATATATATATATATATATATATATATATATATATATATATATATATATATATATATATATATATATATATATATATATATATATATATATATATATATATATATATATATATATACTGTCATTGGAACCAGCATTTTTCTTCTTCCCTTCTTAAAAGTCCCTCTCCAAGGGCGCTCTTAAAGATCATGTTGTTTTCGGCTCGTCAATTTCAATGATAGTCTTTTGAGATTTCTATTTAAACTTTCAGGTATTGTTTTTACTCTTTCAGTGGGACTATCATCGTCTTCCATATAACCTCGAAGACACTTTCTCATTGAGCCTCAAGATGATTATGATTCTTGGAGCTTTGGTTTCAAATGTTGATTCTGGAGTCGCTTCTAGAAGTAATTTAAAAGGATTGGGTTGCTAACACTGTCACTATATATATATATATATATATATATATATATATATATATATATATATATATATATATATATATATATATATATATATATATATATATATATATATATATATATATATATATATATATATATATATATATATATATATTACACGAGTAAAGGTTTTAAGAGCGCTTCGGAGTCGAGTAATCTTTTTTTTCCTGGTTTCACAATTTTAAAATTCTTTATACCTACAAAATATTTTTGACCCCGACTCCTACTCTCAGCTATCTGTTATTTTTTCATGACTATATCTGACGGTGAATAATTATATAGTAGCTACCATATATCTTAACTACTTTCTATTTATATATATATTATATATATATATATATATATATATATATATATATATATATATATATATATATATATATATATATGTATATACGAGTACAACAGAGTGAGGAGGAATGAAATTATTAACTAGGAAATTGTGAGAAGTTGGTCATTTATATTCTGTACAGGATCGGATTGGATGGTTATTAGACAAAAGCGTTGGGTTGAGGTGCTGTCCATAAATTACATAACACTGAAGAAGAGGGCAGGGGGGGAGGGTTGATTGTGTTATTACGTTACGTAACTCTTCAAAGTAAGATTGTTTATGCCTTTATCTATTATACGAGATTATCTTTTGTTGCAAAACACAATTCATATTCACTGTTTGTTATTTAATTTAAAAGTAGCGTCTTGGGAGAGTCGTTAGTAGGAAGCTTGACATAATAATCAATGGGTAGTATGGAGGTACCTTACAAGGGATAGGTTAAAATTTAGAAAAAAATAATTGTATCATTTATAATTGATTTACATCCCATAATTGAGTTTGATAACTGAATGATTGTTCTGTTAATGTGCAGATAACAATTGCATTGTGCATGCTGCTATACTTCGCTATTTAACGATAAAAAGAAATATGGTTTTAACGTTTAGTGAATGAATGAAATTTTTAAAGTTTGGTTTCCACTATTTGTTTTGCGTGATTTGGATTGTTATTGGGAGAATTATTGTTCTGTTAATGACTAAATTTCTTTGTCTTGATGTGTAAAAGAACCTTGTAAATACGCTTAAATTGTAGCGTTAATTATGTGGCGAAATTGTTCTACGGTATTTTAAGTATAAAAACTTATTAACTGAGTTTTAATATGAATAAATTAGTGAGAATGAGACTTGGTAAACGATGTACTTAACACTCATTTGTTACTTCAGTCTTTTTTATTGCAATTGTCGTCATTGAATTTATAATGTTTGTTCGAATGACATTCAAAGGTTTTTTTTTTTTTTTAAGAAATACATATAAAGCGGAAGTCTTATGTGTGTGTAAGTCATTTATTGCATCTTGCTTTTATATGAGCTTGTTCTTTTTCTTGAAATTTCTTTTAGTGACAGAATGATACTCTTAATCCGTTGTTCTGGGGTAACGTAATAAGTTGCTTTTATTTTTGGTCTAATTTTTTTAACCGTTAGAGCATTGTCCTTCATTTATAGTCACGTTTGAATTTAATTTCGGTGAAGGGAGAGTTCTTTTAAACAGTCTTGAACCTTTGTTCCATCAATTGCTTTTATTAAGAAGGTAGAAGGAAAAGAAACTGCAAATGATGTGGACTTCATTTCACATTTGACGTTTAGGTAAGACAACCTTATTATACATTGGCATCTCGCAGTGGATCAGATCAAACTTCGGGTAACTTGATCCTTTTTATATTTTGCACATTAAAGGTTAAATTCAAATATGCAGGTCCTAATCTCCATCAACATTGACATCATTATATAACTGAAAACAGAAGTCTCTCTCTCTCTCTCTCTCTCTCTCTCTCTCTCTCTCTCTCTCTCTCTCTCTCTCTCTCTCTCTCTCTCTCTCTCTCTCTCTCTCTCTCTCTCTCTCTCTCTCTCTCTCTCTCTCTCTCTCTCTCTCTCTCTCTCTCTCTCTCTCTCTCTCTCTCTCTCTCTCTCTCTCTCTCTCTCTCTCTCTCTCTCTCTCTCTCTCTCTCTCTCTCTCTCTCTCTCTCTCTCTCTCTCTCTCTCTCTCTCTCTCTCTTAATATATATATTATATATATATATATATATATATATATATATATATATATATATTATATATATATATATATATATATATATATATATATATATATATATATATATATATATATATATATATAGTATATAATTATATCTATGTTTTCCTTAGGTATCGTATGGTAAATTTTAAGTTATTTTTTTTTATATATATATATATATATATTATATTATATATATATATATATATATATATATATATATATATATATATATATATATATATATATATATATATATATATATATATATAGGCACAAGTTTTTTTGAGGGAACTCTCTCTGAAATTCTAAAAAATACCCTAACAATTTTAAATACATTTCAAAAAAAAAAAAAAAAAAAATTGTTTTTTTTAGGTTAGGAAGATTGAAAAGATAAAGTTAGGTTAAGTTAACTTAGGTTAGGTTAGGTTTGATATGTTAAGATAGGATACGTTAGGTAGGCTAGGCTAGGCTAGGTTAGGTTAGGTTAGTAGTAAAACTATACATAATAAATTTTCAAAAAATGATTTTAATTTTACCCTAAATTTTTCATTTATTTTCGTGCGCTGAAAAAAGTTCCCTCAAGTAAACTTGAACTATATATATATATATATATATATATATATATATATATATATATATATATATATATATATATATATATATATATATATATATATATATATATATATATATATATATATATATATATGCGTGTGTGTGTGTGTGTGAGAGTTTGTCTGTCTGTAGTTGTATGTGGACCCGGATATAATAAAACGGAAATTTTTGACCATGTAGGAAATTAAATCGCTAGTATATCATTTGTTTTCACGCATATTTTATTTGCAGAGTTGATATAAAGTTTGACTGCACCTTCTTGGAGACGTTTTTTTTTTTTTTTTTAATTTTTTTTTTATTTATTTATTTATTTTTTTTTGTGAGGAGTGGCAAAGAGTTCGAAGTGAGTGTGATAGCATGATTCATGTTTCATTTAGCGATTTTTGGAAATTAAAATACATATATGCGAATGTTTATCTCTCTCTCTCTCTCTCTCTCTCTCTCACACACACACACACGCACGCGCGCGCGCACGCACGCACGCACACGCACACACATGCACACACACAACCCGTGTGGTACTTAGAACATTTTAATTGACTGAATGGTTTTATTCTGAAGTATATTACAGAAGACTAGTGCTTCGCAAGTATATATATATATATATATATATATATATATATATATATATATATATATATATATATATATATATATATATATATATATATATATATATATATATATATATATATATATATAATTCAGTAAATGTTACAAAGGTTTTAAGTTGCTACTTTTTATATATTTTTTTTCCCGAAAGAAATTGAAAAATATATCAGAGTTCATAATGCCTTCCAGCCAGTTTCAAAACTGTGGGATGTGAAGAGTTATACATTATTTTTTAGTCTTCTGGTGGCAAAAAGCCAGTGTCTAACAAGGACCCTACATTAAATCCTCCAATTGTGTGTATGTGTATGTCTGTGTGTGTGTGTGTCTTCACAAAGTATACACGCTTTTCAAATGGTTGTAAATAGTTTGAAGAGTTAAGTTCAGCATTGTTAATCATTACAAACTGATTGGTTTAAACGTTGTAAGTTAAGTGCTTGATAAGGGATGATTAGATAATAATTATTGAATTAATTATATATATATATATATATATATATATATATATATATATATATATATATATATATATATATATATATATATATATATATATATATATATATATATATATATATATATATATATATATATATATATATATATATATATATATATATATATATATATATATATATATATATATATATATATATATATATATATATATATATATATATGAGATAGATTACACGGGTCAACATTGTTTGAATGCCAATAACTGATTCTGATAGTTTTAATGCCAACTTCAAAAAAAAAAAAAAAAAATTTAAAAATTCCATCACGTATCATTTTCTCTCATATCTTAAATTTAAGTGTTCAATGAACCCAAAATCACAATATTCTAGTATTATATTAATTTTCTGAAATAATTTTTCTTCCCTTAGTTCTTATTACTGTTGTACACTATTTGTTTATATGGTAGTGAGCAATTGTTTTTATACATTACATTAAATTTAAATAAGTAAGTAATGAGATTGGCATATTCGGTGGCCAAGTGGGTCATTAGTTAAGGCACGCAACTGTCAAAAGGTTCTGACTCTTCTTTGTTTTGTCTTTCTCATTCGGTTATAAAAAAAACATGTCAGTTACTTTGAAAAGATTGTGTGAAATGTTATTTGTTCAAATTGGGTTTTATGGTCAAATTCTTTATCATGTAGTGTTTTAAAATTCTTTAAAACTTTTTTTTTTTTTTTTTTTTTAATGTTACGTGTGTTCATATGTTTGTAAGTGACTAAATGGCATCAGTTAGTTGTGTTGATTAAACCTAGTAACTTTTGCTACCCTTGTGATGAGTTTGTGGTGAAAAAACAGTAAAATAATATCACAAATTTTGTTATTAAAGTGTGTTAGGCGTATTTTGTGGTCAAATTAGGCGATCAGGGTAAAACATGAGCCCCCACTTAAATTTGCTTTGTTTATGTAAAGGAACTAAGACCTTGATCGAAAATTAAGAAAAATTCTTTTCGTAATATCACAGTGACCACTGATATATTTGTTCTTATAATGTCCAAGGATTCAATTTAAATGAAAAGGAGATTATGTATCCCGATATATATATATATATATATATATATATATATATATATATATATATATATATATATATATATATATATATATATATATATATATATATATATATATATATATATATATATGATCTGGTTAGCCTCTTCCTTCATTGTGATGATGCACCTGAAAGCTCCGAAACAGAGTCCAGTTGTGATGATAAGTTTCATCATGTTTCTGGCAGATTTGAACCCCTATTTTCACAGCGTGAACTGAATCACTTTGTCAGAGCTTTTGGTCTTCCTAAGGTTCAGCGAAACTATTAGCTCTCTGGATTAAAAGACAAAAAAAGAGACCCTTGTTGAAAACATGTTGACGGAATTCAGAAACTTTCATTCTTCAATAAGCTTTGAAGATACACGTCATCAAAAACTTCGGACGCCTTATTAAGAGATGAACATTAGATGAGGAGGCTCTAATCTAAGGTGAACATATTTTTCTGACCAAAATTCGGGATGCTTCTGAACATTGCCCTCCCCCCCTACAAATACACTGCCCGTTAGGGCTTTAAGGGATGTATAAAGGAGAAGGATTTTTAATATAAAGAAGAATTACGAATGTTGTTTTCGAAAACAAGTCATATGGTTTATTAGTTAATTAAGAACATTCAAAAAAAAAAAAAACTTTTTTTTTGCCTTCTGCTTCCATGTATGGCGGTGTGTCACTGCTTTCTGACTGACTGAATAAATAATTTTTGCCAAATCTAAAAATCGGGACAAATGTCCGTCTCTTAAAAAATCGGGACGGATGGTCACCTTACTCTAATCACAACTTAATTTGACTTTCCGTGAGTGGAAGTATTTCAGATCAAATTGGTTGTGTTTGTGTTTTCTCGTATGAAAGGATGCTATTGTTTTTTTTTTGTTTTTTTTATTTTTTTTTTTTTATTTTTATTTTTTTTTAAGTAAGTGTATTTTTTTTTTAACACAAACTTTATTGCAATTTGTAATCTCTGAAATGGTTGTTTCCTATAGGCAATAAATTTTAAATGTGTTTGCTGATAGTGTAGGCGGGGATCACCCACAAGACGTTGTTTATTTATATATATATATATATATATATATATATATATATATATATATATATATAATATATATATATATATATATATATATATATATATATATATATATATATATATATATATATATATATATATATATATTTTGCAATGGTAACTCATTATTTAAATATTCTAAACAATGCTATTTTAGAACTTAGATTAAATAATATTGTTATTGTAGGTGTTATGTCAACAATTCCTGATATTTAATTTTAAAAATTGAATAATAATAATAATAATAATAATCATCATCCCCTTATCGAACAGGGATGCCTTGAACTGTTGTAATAACGGTAAAGAAAAATAATAATAATAATAATAATAATGTAAAAATATGAATCACCTAAGCTTACTTACTACAGTGTGCTTAAAGAAGTCTAAATTTGTTTTTCACAGTAGTTCCTATTCAGCCATGAGTTATGATGTATTAATACATCCTTTATTCTCAGAATTAATTGTATTTACTCTATATTATGTGTGAATTTATATGTTCTTGGAATAATTCATCATATATATATATATATATATATATTATATATATATATATATATATATATATATATATATATATATATATATATATATATATATATATATATATATATATATATATATATATATATATATATATATATCGGTTGAGTATTTGCTTACTGTATGATATGCATTATTATTTATTTGGTGTGGAGCTAAATAAAAATGCAAATGAATGTATTTGTTAGTTAAATTTAAAAAAAAAATAGTTATAATAACTTGTGAACCTCGTAATAAATAATATAGTATTTTGTTGAAACCATTGTCTATTCGAAAGTTTTTTTGTTATTGTTTTATTTTAAGATTTGAGAAACTTGTGTTCAGGTGTTAGTGAAATTATTTATTTATTTATTTATTTATTTTTTTTTTTTCGTGTTTCCACATGTAACTAAATTTTTGGGTTATGGAGAAGCAATAGTATAAGCCATTAAAAGTTGTTTAATGTCCGAGTGCAAGGGAATTATTATTTTTTTTATAGCATTTATTATGTCCCATAAATAGACCTAGGCTGTTGAATAGAGCTGCAGTATATTGCAGGTATATATATATATATATATATATATATATATATATATATATATATATATATATATATATATATTATATATATATATATATATATATATATATATATATATATATATATATGTTATAAATTCATTATGCCTCTACAATCTAAATTTTTGTCTTCCTTATATTCTTGAATATTTTGGGTTAGTTTTTGATCCTTTTGCTTTCATTTATCTTTAATTAAAAAAAAAAAAAAATCTTGAGCTTAGATTTGTGCTGCAGAGCCGGTTAGTTATTTTTTTTATTTTTTTTATTTTTTTTTTTTTCCTTATTAAGGTTCTCCAACTTTAATTCCTTTTCCATTTGCACATGAACTTAGTGAAATATAATGAAAATTAAGGTTTGTTATCAACTTCCTTCTCTTATCAACGTATATGATTTAAATTTTCTGACACTTCTAAAGCTTCTACCGTGGTCTGCGAGCCTGTGTCTGTTGCGACACCTTAGTAATAGTTTAGCTTAGTTTAATATGATTATATACATAAAGAGAGATTATGATTGTTCAGAAATCATATTCGTTACTCTTATCAATACTAAGTCAGTTGGTAGTTATTATTGGAACTTAATAATATTGTGTTGCGAAATAATTTACCTAGCCAACTTGTATAACTGTTAATTAAGAACAAATAGAATAACGACAGTATTTCAAAAGAAATTATAGTAAGATATTGAAAACTTGATTTCTAATCTTTCTGGATTCTTTAAATTATGAGTTGGATTTTTTATACTTCTCTGATTGAGAGAGGGAGATATGGAGAGAATATATGAACCCCCCTCCTCCCCCTCCATTTTTTGCTCTAATTTTGTAATCCCCCAATTTTATTCGAAGGTATGAGAAAACCCTTTTCAATTGACTGAATCTTTTTCACATAAAATTTCTGTAACGGCTGAAAGACTTTTTAGTTCTTTAGAGCTTACATACTATAGTGCCTACTTTTGTATTAAAACTGTATTTTGTTATGTATTATATTTATTATTATTATTTTATTTATTTATTTATTTTTTTAATTAAAGGGAAGAGGGATCGTTTATTATCTTACAACTTTTCCATCTTCCTACACGACTTTGTATAAATTTGAAAGGCAGAAGAGAGTTTCCATCTTGAATTTGTTTGTCATTTCTAAAGAATTTTATTTTTAACAAAAGGAAATTGTGTTCCAGCTCATTATGTTTTCTTTTAAGATGCCATCATTCTTCAACTCCCCGATATATATATATATATATATATATATATATATATATATATATATAATATATATATATATATATATAATATATATATATATATATATATATTATATATATATAATATATTATAGAGAGAGAGAGAGAGTATACGTGTGTACGAACTTTTAAATATTTTTTTATTTAATATTTATTCCTCTAAAACATATATGTTACAGTATTTTAAAGCATTTTGCGCTTTAATATATGTTTATTTACTTAGGTGCTTGCCAAAATTAAGTTATTATTGAGTTCAATGTTAGCTTGTTGCGAGTTGCCACATACTTTTGAATCTTATTTTTAACCAGTTTTGCCCAAGGGCGTTCGTTTATGGTGAGACAATCGGGGCTCGGCCCCTCTCTGTAGCTTTTCTTTAAAAAAACTCCTTTGTAATAAAATTTAAGAGGAAATTTTTATATGGTATCATTAATTATTATTATTATTATTATTATTATTATTATTATTATTGTATACGTTCGCACAGTAGTAATAATTTTTTCTTTTCGTGTCATGTTTTGAGTTATGAACTATCATTTCAATTTATTATTATTATTAGTAGTAGTAGTAGTAGTAGTAGTAGCAGCAGCAACATTTTGAACTTGACTTTTCTCTTGTCATATAAATTATTGACACTTTCGATTGGTGAACGGTCAAGGACGGCTTCGTTTTCTTAAGTGGCTTTTCCTCATCCTTTATTTGGCATTTTGACGAGTAAATTGACAGCTGATCTAGCTGAACTTTTCATCTCTATGTACTCCTTTGTCACGCTCTCTCCAAACTAAGAAGATAAGAGCATGAATGAATTGCTAGAGATTTTACTCAATTTGGAATGAAAAAGTTGGGGAAAAATTTCCCGTTCTTTCTATTGGTTTAGATATGGGTTCTCTTGGTGTTTTTGAATAGCTCCTGAATCCTATTCGCATGATTTTTTTTTTCTCTCTCTCTCTCTCTCTCTCTCTCTCTCTCTCTCTCTCTCTCTCTCTCTCTCTCTCTCTCTCTCTCAAATGACATTATAGCACCTATGTCTAAATTTTGCAGATACCGATTAATTGATCGACTAGTGAATATTTGATGATGCCCATTAATCAGCTTTAAATATGTTACACAAAGACACTCAAGAACACACACACACACACACAACAACACATACACACACACACACATAACATATATATATATATATATATTATATATATATATATATATATATATATATATATATATATATATATATATATATATATATATATATATATATATATATATATATATATATTTATATTGTTGCAATGTTTTATGATAGAAATCATATATAATGGTTACTATTATG
>SEYY01000429.1:55000-57500 GCA_009176605.1 Armadillidium nasatum
TATATATATATATATATATATATATATATATATATATATATATATATATATATATATATATATATATATATATATATATATATATATATATATATATATATATATATATATATATATATATATATATATATATATATATATATATATATATATATATATATATAATATATATATATATATATATATATATATATATATATATATATATAGGTTGGACAAATATATGAAAACACCTAGCAAAATTCACGATGCATATAAGTTATAACAGGTATACTATAGCAGGGTTTGTAGGTAGCGCTGTCGTTTATGCGCAAAGCGACTACTATTATAAGCTCGTCATCACATTTCACGCATCATTTGTCGCTAAGGCAGCGTTCTCTGCAGTTGTGAATGAATCATGGTATAGCTAAGGGAATTCCAACGCGGCCAAATTGTTGGAGCTCGTATGGTGGTTGCCTCTGTAACCAAAGTAGCAGAAGTATTTGGAATATCACGAGGAGCAGTAACAAAGATTATGACGGCACACAGTAGAACTGGAAAAACTACATTCGACAAACACCAGCGTGGACGGAAATGTTTTGAATGAGAAAGACAGACAAACATTTCGTAGGGTTGGGAAGAAAAATCAGAAGATTGCTGCTAAACCTAATATAATGCTTACAAGCCCTATTAGCACCAAAATAGTACGAAGAGAACTGCGCAAGCAAGGTTTGTTTGAATGAGCCACCATTCAAAAACCACTCGTCAGTACCCAAAACATTAATAAGAAGAGATAGTAGTGTTAAATGCATAAAAACTAGACTCTAACAATTGACGAAGATTATTTGGTCAGATGAGTCGAGCTTTACACTCTTCCAGACCTCTGGCCAAGTATACGTCTGGAGAACGCTGGACCAAGCTTGCACAATGAAACAGGGAGAGAGTTCAGTCATGGTATGATCAGCCACATCGTGGTTTTCTTCCGGACCTATCATTGTACTGCAAGGTGCTGTCACTGCCAACAACTACGTGATTACTTTGAAAGGTCATGTCCATCCCTTGGTGCAATGTTTGTTAACTGATGGTGATGCTGTTTATCAGGATGACAAAGGTAAAATCTTCCAGGACTGATTTTCTGAGTGCGAAGGTGAAGTTTCAAATCTGCCATGGCCTCCACAATCGCACAATCTCAATAGTATTGAGCCCTTGTGGGCTGCGTTGGAGACAAATGTTCGTGCTCCTTATCTACCTCCATCATCATCAACCAGTCATAGGTACTAGTTCTCCTGAAATCTATACAGGACTTCAGTTTATCCATTCCTAGAAGAATCCAAGTAGTTCTTGATGCCAAGAATGGTCAAACGCCATATTAGTCAAGGTTATGTGTATTTGTTTGGGTTTCCATATTTTTATCCAATTTTATATATATATATATATATATATATATATATATATATATATATATATATATATATATATATATATATATATATATATATATATATATATATATATATATATATATATATATATAATCGGCTTAAGAGCCCTCGATTACTTTTGTCCCAGCATGTACACTCCTCTTTATGCGTGTATATATAAATGTGTGTGTGTGCACGCGTGTGTTTTTGAGGGATTATTAATCTCCTTTCTGAAACTTCAAAGTGTCTGGTTCGTTTGATATTTAAACACGGCTTTCATATCGCGTGTCGCCCTTGTGGAATATTCATTTAATGAATAATGAATTTAAGGCTGCAACTTTTGCCAAAAAAATAATAATAATAATATAATGAAAACAATAATAAAATAGAAAAGAAAGGAATGTTGGCATCATAAAAAGTCAGCTTTTTTTCCTTCCTTTTAAAGTACTTTTTTTTTTCTTCTTTTTTTTATATAAAAAAAATTTTGTGGATGTATGCGATCTCAAAAGACAAAATCGATAGTTTTAAAATTTCGTGGATTTACATTTCTGAAGAGGTGATTTAAAAAGTTTTCGGGGAATTTCATTTAATACTACGCGACTTTTTTTGTTGACTGTTCTTTCTAGGGGATTTATGTCTGGATTATGATGCTCAGAGTGATCACGATTGCAATGGCTTTGCTCTGAGTAGTTGTGGCACCACCTACCCTCCAGGTGGTGTGTGGTCTAAGATTTGAAGAGCTGTTATTTGATTATTCTATTTTAAACATATATATATATATATATATATATATATATATATATATATATATATATATATATATATATATATATATATATATATATATGATGGTAGAGAGTTCCACAGAATAGAAGTGGCTGGAAAGAAGGTGCTGCAACGAGCAAACCTGGGGTTTCCAGCATCCACAAAAAAATCGTGCGAAAGCAAGGCATCCCTTGTGTTACGAAGGCGACGCAATGGTGGTGGAATGCGAGAGATCAGTTCCCTCGAGCACCTGCCATTGTAGTACCTATAGAAAAGAGATAGGGTGCCAACGTCACGTCGCAGATATAGAGGGTCAAGATAGTTTGAAAGTAGGG